>CAJNJA010052953.1:6681-24895 GCA_905231915.1 Symbiodinium necroappetens
GATTTATGTCATCAACCGTAGTACCTGTCTTATCCAAGGGTACCTTGCCGCCACCTCATGTGGTGATTGTTGATCCCGCATGAGTGTCTCCCAGTATGGATGCTATTCCTATTTAGGGCAATCCCAAGTCTAGCTCGAAATGTAACGGAGCTGGGTTTGGGGTGTACGGTTGATGATATAAATCCTGCATTACCCATAATACGGAATATACCATAATTCCCATAGTTTAGGGTCCCTAAACTAATGCAGGATTTATATCATTTGGGGTGTAGGGGTCTTGGGTTGGCTCTTTCACTGCAGTACAGACGTCCGAGAAATGTGGCAATACCACCGGATACTCCCCCGTCGCTTTAACCATACTACTATATAACCCCAAACACGATTCTGATTCCACACGAACTGTTTCATTGAAAGACTTTGAGCAACTTTATCTTTCTGTCCGAAACAACCCTAAGCCCTAAGCCCTGAAACCGGCAGGATTGGCGAGTACACAGATGACGGAGAGCCACTTTGCTGGAAGGTCTTTAGCATCACGCAGTGTCCACCATCCAGAACCTGTGTCCCAAGTTGCGTATATATATATATAGATAGATAGATAGATAGATAGATAGATGTATATGTATAGGTATATGTATATGTATATGTATAAATACATAAATATAAATATAAATATAAATATATATATATATACACACATATTTATTTATTTATATTTATTTATTTGGTTTATTTATTTATCGGTCTTTATGTATATAACCTTTTAAACTGGACATAAGATGCATTCCCCTCTGACCATGGTAACTTGCTGTAAACTCGTGAAAGGGAGCCTTGCCAGACCAGGCATTCGTCATGTCTTACAAGATCGGGAGTTCCCTACACCCTAAACCGAAGGACTCCAAATATGGTCTGAAATAATTCGGGTCCGTCTTCCCCACACACACACACATGCCCTACAAAAGGTAATCCCCGATGCTCACAAACCTTCGTCCCCATGCCAGCAATGCACAGGCTCGGCGACTTAAAGACTTGTGCAAATGAGTCCGGTATACAGGCTCGTAAACGGTTCCTTCCTCGTTTCCTCTCCAGGGTGTGGTTTTAGGGTTCCCGGCTTAGTGCTTAGGGTTTCAGGGTTCATGGCTTACAGACTAAGACGTTGTTGTTTTCTAGGGTTTAGGATCTTGCGAGCAGCTACGTGCAGATCCTCGACCCGATGTCATTGAAGCACAAACGCTAGCCTCAGAAGCCCAACTTTCCCTAACCCCCCAGGTACCTACTATATAGGGTACTAGAGCCCTGGGGCCCTATGTAGTAGGTACCTGGAGGGTTAGGGTTTTGTGTCGGAAATTCCGACTAGGCATTCCTCGAGGCAACGGTTTTGGACACCGCTACGATAGAGAGCTCCCAATTTTGGTCCCGTGTTCTCATGGAGTGATTCCATGCAGGGCCAGGAGCATGGCGTAGCATGATTTGCCTAAAGGATCAGGGTTTGGGGCCATACAGCGATGCCAAGACCAAAGCACAATGTGGGCAGCTGTGGCACTCGGAGCCATCGCCATTTTTATAGACGTTACATCAAGTCACAACCCATCATGGAATCGTTTCTCAGGAGAATAATTGGTAGGTGGACAAATGCGAACCCTAGAAAAATCCCGTTACCCTTTGGCTTGCGAATTTCCGCAGGGATGTTCAGGTGTTGGATTCAGCTGTTCGCATCTCCGAGTCGGGATAATGCATCTGAGCTTCAGCTTCCTGCTCAATTAGAGCCCTCGGTGTCGGCGACGACATGCAGGATTTCAAGGACTGGATCCGACCTTCAGGCCCGAAACCTTGAATCCTGAAATCCTAAACTGCTGACTATTAAAAACGTCCTAGCCCGCGACGTTCTTTGAGCAGAATCCCCCAACCCGATGCCTGAACTTACCCACGGGTCCAGAGGACTCAAGAGTAAGGTGCTTAGGTTATGGATCCCTAACCCCCTAAGTACCTACTACATAGGGTACTGGAGCCCTCAAGGCCGTATATAGTAGGTACCTGGAGGGTTAGGGGTACTTGGGTTATGGATAATAATTAGTAGTTGTCCAGGCGTAGTTATTTGGGCAAATACATAGGAGAGTGTATGATTGTTAGGTACTCGGACCCTTATAGGGTTATCTCTAGACTTGAGAAGCCTCAAGGCGTAGCTCTCGCAGCTTCAGCTAGATCTTAGGCTGCAGCCTATCGAGCAAGAGTTCAAAGCCGCAAAAGGCCGGAAGCTGAGACTTTCTTAGGGTTAGTGCCTCAGGTTGTTTGATGGGCGTAGATATGAATCAGTAGGGTGCTATTAGGGCTTAGGGTGTCGGATCAGATACTTCTTCAAGCTTCAGGGACTGCAAGGATGGGATTTGTCATCAGTGGAAGGATTGATGAAAGAGTCATTCACCCGGATGTTAGGGTTTAGGGCTCAGGGTGTCAAGGTGTGAGGGTCTAGAGTGTGAGTGTTAGGAATATTGATGCGCTGGTTCAGATGTTGGGATTTTCTGATTAGCCACGGTTTTGCGGCCCAGACAGGGATGTTAAGAGGCGTGTTCGAGGCAAAAACAATTAGACTTGCCCAAAGGTCTGAAAGCACACGTGCAGCCGGTGTTGGCTTCATAGATGCCACCTCTCAGGAGGAATGTGGCCACCAAGTTATTGAAGCCCCTACATTAATCTTACATCGAAGCGTTTGTCTTCAGAGGATCAGGTCGATGCTGCATACCCATACCTTAGTTATTTCATGCTAGGCATCCTACTATATTATATATTTGAGGTATATTTCCTTGATTACGGCATGTTGGAAGGTCTGAGAATTTTCGACTTGGATAAGGTTTGCCTTCGTTCAGGCGTGGAGCTGAAGCCCTGCTTGCAGTTCGAGCACCGATGCGCGAAACTTCCGGGATTACCTGGGGATCCCCAAAATTTACCGTTTTAAGAGTTCTACTATACCTTCCAGTTATATTGAAGGGGTCATAGCCTGCTGTTTTGTTAGGATTTGGGGTCACAGGTTAATCATATGCAACAGCAGTATACAGTATTGGAGCACGTTGTTGCCGCCAGCGTGGTCCATTGCGCGAAGTGGATTTGTGTAAGAAAGCTGTTCAATAAGCTTGCGCAGTCTTGAGGTACTGGAAGGCAGTACCGCTGTACACGTATAAGAAGCGAAGAAGTGCGACTTACCCGCTCCAACAGCCCCTAAGCCCGAAACCCTAGTAACCCTAAACTAAATAAGCCCTAAACAGCCTGTAAAGCTAAAACTCTGAGTCAGAAACCCTAAAGCTTAAAGCGCTAAGCCCGAACTCACCCGTAGCTTTGCACAGGAGTGGTCGTCACCTTGGACTATGCGTCTCTCCAAATCACAGCAACGCGTCTACGTCAAGGTTTAGGGTTTCGGGGCAGTAATTAGGCACAGCCACAATTATCCTGAACCGACAACCCTAACCCGAAACCCTTAAACCCCTAAACCCCAAACCTGCATTTGGCCCTTAAACACGGGATTGCCAAGCCGGAACTGCAAATAACACAAAGTAGATACTTTAGTATACATCATTGACTTAAGACCCCAAAGTAGGTAGTACTTGCATACTTGGAGAGTTAGGGACTCCCTATGTGCTTAGGGTGTTTATGAAGGTCAGCTCCGACTTCTTCATCAGGTTCAGGTATGGGGTTTAAGGGTAATTAGAACAAGTTGTGTTCGTGCTGTTTTTGGGACTAGGGGGTGTAGGGATGGGCACAAAGAACCTTGTGTTTGGAGAGGTTGGGGTTTACCCATAGGCCCCTAAGTAGTTCCTTTTTGTGGTTTATATTTAGAACCCTATAAGGTAATCCCAAAAAGGAACTACTCCCTAAACCCTAAACCCCATAACCCCATAAACCCTAAACCCTAAAACCCTTAGGGGCCTGTGGGTATGTGGTTTGAGGGGAAATCGAAAGCTTCAGGGAAGGGCGCGGGGAGTCGGTGCAGGAATCTTGTGGGTTTAGGGGTTTAGGGGTTTCGGGTTCTGGCTGCCATTGAATGTAACTTCTGGTCTTGCTTCCGCTAGCATTGGCTTAGGGCGTTGGGTTTATGGGTTGATACAACTGATGATATAGATCCTGCATTACCCATAAGATGGAATGTACCATAATTCCCATAGCTGAGGGTCCCTAAACTAATAAAGGATGTATATCATCAACAGTAGGGCTTAAGTTTCCGGGTTTAGGATTTAGGGTTTGAAGCTTTAGGATAAAGATAGAATGTCCAAGGAGCGGAGACTGATTGCTGAGAAATCTAGAGCAAGCCCACATAATTAATTACCAAGAAGCAAAGTACATACCTAAAGCACCCTATTGCAATCAGTAGCACATCTCATATATCAGTTTCGCAGAGCTTAGAACCCTTCAAAGACCCCTTAGAGGAGGAACCTCGAAGCTGAACCTGAAACCCTAAACCCTAAAACCCTAGAACCTTCCGCGATAGGCGGATTCAGGGGTTTAGGGGTTTAGGGTTTAGGGGTTTAGGGGTTTAAGGGTTTAGGGGAGGCTAAGACAAGCGGACGGAGAAAGGTGCTCAAACAAAAAAACCTAAACCCTAATCAGGAGAACAAGCCGGAGTCGCCTTCGAGCCCATGCAACTACAACGACGGCAGCACTGGCGGCAAAGGCTTGGGCAGGCTTCTCGGTATTTAGGGCTTAGGATTTGGGGTCAGGGTTCAGGGTTCGGGGTTTAGGGCCTCGGGTTCACGGTATTGTAGGGTATAGGGATAGGTTTTGAGGTCACAGCGTTTAGGGTATAGGAATGAAGGTCTAAGGTTCTTGAGTTTTTCTTAGGGTTTAGGGATTAGGGGGGATTACTAAAAGCAGTATTAAGGTTGAAGATACTAATGTAACATACGGCAGCCATTAACATGATAGTTGTTGATCAAAGGGTCCATACTCTGGCACGCATGTTCCAGTGTTCTAATTGTCATTTGTGTCCTACTTCTTCGACATCTGTCTTCGGTGCACAGAAACTTAGTGGAAGCTTTTCTGCCCCAAGAGCATTCTACGTGCTTTTGAGCTTTTAACCCTGAACTCTGCACTGTCTATGCCTGAATTTTTCAATACTTGTAGTACTAGGGCTCCTTATTTTTCTTACAATCACAGTATGATCATATGCCCCGCAACTCCAACTCCTTCATGAAGGCCCGTATTCTGAGCCCGATAAGAGCCCTATAGGCCCTACAATCGAAGATAAAGCACTCAGGCCGATAAGACTTTATTATGAACACTACCGAGCATCATGACAACCTAAGGAGCCCGTTCGAAATAGTGCCCCCCCCCCCGGCAGTAGAGGAAGTTTGTGGTGGTTCTACGTAGGGGCGAATTTCTCAGAGAGTTCGCTGGCTGCTCTAAGGAATGAGGGTTCATTGGTGTTGGTTCTTGTGTTTTGGGCTAGGGTGTAGAATAACAATATTTAACCCTGACACCACAAATCACCTTGAACTCTTAGCCATACTACAGAAGCCTCAAAAAACAATTACCGATATTATTCTTCGGGCTCCCTGATGAAAACTATTTTTATAAAGGAACCCCAAAATCCTATTCTAATCATTAACGCCCCTACATTATCCGAAAGTTCCCCCCTAGTCCAGCCTCGAAAGACTAGCAGTCACGTGGGAGTTATCAAAATTAGCGTCCTTCTTTAAGTCCCCAATCTTGTACAGCACCCTTTCAAAAAGGATCCTAAAAGAGACCCTAGTTTAGAGAACTACCCAAGCGAAGACTGAGGTTTTGAGAGGCTTCGCAAAAGCCTACATTTACGAGAGCTTTTCGAATCGACGTCGACGGATTCGAACCCGATGCGCCTGGCGGTAGTGCGACCTGTTGCGCATCTTCTGGATAGTCATTTAAGACTAAGACTGCAGGCAGGGTCCCGCTAAATTCGGTTAAAACTTACACGATAAAGCAGGGCCCTAAACCCTGAACTCCAATCCCTGAACCCTAAACCCTGAATCCTACAAGTGTGCACCGAGATCATTGTGTTTCTGTGTTGCAGTTTCATTGAAGTACGGCCAGGTCCAAAAGGGATTAGGTAAAGACATCGTGGGCTAGTTCCGAAAAAATTAGCCGATCAATCTAGGGATAGGATTCCTGGTAATTAGGGTTTTGGGGTTTAGTGAGGAAACATCCAAGGGTTAAGGCATTGATACATCTTCACCTGGCTTCACCCTGCCTGTTAGCGAGCTGCACGGTTCATGCAAGTCTGAAGGACGTGTGCGACGAATCACATGTACGAAAATGGCGCCCCCTTGTGCCTGGAGTCTACCCTAACCCCCCCAGGTACCTACTATATAGGGCCCTAGGGGCGCTAGTACCCTATATAGTAGGTACCAGGGGGGTTAGGGCTATACTGATCTGATTAAGTGGCAGTTCTGTGTTTGCTTGCCTTGTTTCCTCGCTAGTACATTCTAGTGCTATTCATACCACGTGTTACTCGAGATCCGAAGCTACATTGGAGATTAGAGGTAGTCGGTTATGCAGCATCATGTTTCTACGTTTCGGCTGGATACAACTTCACGAACTGCACACGTTTTTTGGGAATGAAGATCCGTTATCAGGCAGCCGTCCTGATGAAAGGATTTTGGAATAGGCTATGCGTAGCCGGCTCACAGCAGTCGGCATAGGCATTCAGGCACGCACCCCTTACACCCTTGTGAACCCCACACCCTGATTCTTCCTAAGCCCCTTCACCCCTTAAGCTAGGACCTCACTTCACTGGGCTTAGTGTCTAGGCCCTAACAAGGGACCGGAAGGATGGTGAGCGGTACACCGCCAAACCTCCCTCCAAAACCGTAAACCCAAAACCCTGAATCCAGCCCCCTACTGTCCGAGATTTCGGCCTTCTTTGATCTTTGGGACTGTATTTATGCGCTGGTGAGGGCAATCTAACGAATACTGTATCCCAGGTGCTAGAAACGAACAGGGTAAGTGGATTGTAGTTGGGGAGCGAATGAATTTATAGTCAGCGGTCTAGAGTTTAGGGTTTACGGTCTAGGGTAGCCATGTGATTCCAAGGGCAACCCTAAACCCCTGAACCCTAAACCCTTAACCCTAAACCCCTAAACCTTAAACCCTAAACCCCTTATTATAAACCCTAAACCAGACCCATAAGAAGTCCCCGAATGCCCCCAGGGTGCGCAGGTGCCGGGTCTGTGGGGCCGCAGAGGAACGCCCTAAACAGACGACCCCAAGGCCCTAAACCCATGTCGTAAATTGATCGTTTAGGGTCCCGATATCCTAATTTGATCGTTTAGGGTCTATAGGGTTTACGGTTTAGGGTCTATCGGGTCTAGGGTTTAGATATGTTTTATTCGGCGATCCCTGTAGGTTTTGGGGCGATCCCCGTCTGCCGTCCCCAGACCCCGAAATATGACAGATGTCTTAGCTCGAGCGTGTCTCGAACGATTTATCGGAGAACATGAGCAGAGCAGCAGTCAGATTCTTGATTCTCAAATGTCAAAGGCTGGGGTTTCGGTAGCAGAAACTATAAGCCTAGTCCCCCCTTGGATGCGTAGATCTAGGACTCTAGGAATCCAGGTCCTTAATGAAACGAGTGAAAGGCGGGTTTAGTGTTGTTTCCTACCTCGCACCACAGGGCTAAACTCAGAAGGGCTAGGGTTCATGCATTTGGGCTCGGGGTCCAGGGTTTGGGGATTTTCGGTGTAGGGTGTGGGGTATTCCGGGGTTCAGGGTTTAGGGCCTAAGGTTGGGGGATCTGGGTGTAGGGTTTAAGGGTTTAGGGTCAAGGGTATTAGGATCTGGGTGTAGGGTGCGGGGGCCTGGTGTTGTTGCATAGGGATACTGCGAGATTGTTGTCAGTAAGTTCTTTGTTTTAGATGCCTACTTTTCCCGGGGTTTGCTCCCCTACGGACGCTTCCGAGGAACTGAATCTACGGCAACTCCCACGCAACAAAACTTAAACCTCGACCCTAGCCCCTGCAGGCTTTGCACGTTTGTGCCAGAATCGTGTGTTCTGAGCCGCTCTTGTTCATCTTGATGGGCATAACCAAATAACCAGCAGTCACCAGATTCAGCGTTGAAATGCTGGGCTTCCGGGGGCCCTTAAACCCCGATTCCGATATAACCCTAGGACCCCCAAAATCCTAAACCCTGGACTCGAACCCTAGAGCCCCTTTTTGGAGCACGGTGGGTTGCAAAAAACGCCGGCCCCACCGCAGCCCTGAGCCCCAACCCGCTGCAACACTATAATTGAAACCTGCGACTACTTTAATCTCCGAGAACCTAGACCCTTTGTTACGCCGAGGCCCCTAAACCCTAAACCCTGGCTCTAATTCCTAAGCCCTACAAGTTTGTTTTTCGGGTTTAGGGTATGAGGTTAAGGCTTATAGGGTGTGGGGAAACAAGACGCTGAAGCCCAAACCCCAGGGTGAAAGCTGCTGGGTCTCAGTAGCAGAGATAGAAGCAGGATACTAACTTGAAGGGTGTTATCTAGGATTGCAGTGTGTGTGTGTGTGCAACTTCATGCAGGACTTTAATTTAGTCATCCAGTCCAGGATGTGCAGTCGACCGAAAGGATGTAGCTAGGATAACTTGTGCTATTTTGGGAGGTGGCATAACACCCGAAATTGAAACCGTTGAGCTCACAGGCTACTGGTAAGCAAGGCTGCTACTGTTTCTAGATATCCAAGACCCCCTGGACCTCGACCGGAGAGCCCAGCTAGTTAGACAAAAAGGTTTCTGCTTGGCTTTTCTGTGGGTTCAGATTTGGCCAGAGATCCATTGGCCCTGACATAGATGAAACTGGCTGCTGCTGCTTCAACCATTATATTAGTATAGAGTTTTAGAGAGCGGCCGCGCGAGCGCAAAGGACCGGCAAAGCAGTTTCAAGAAAGCGCGATGCCACGATGCATGTTTCAGGGATTTCGGGTCTGAGGACACTGGGCGCATGAAGCTAGGATTTTGAGGCAGGGTCTGGACGATTGGAGGGAGAGAGAGAGAGAGAGAGAGAGAGAGAGAGAGAGAGAGAGAAAGAGAGAAGAGAGAGAGAGAGAGAGACTATGCAGCGCAGATGTCCATGCATCCTCCATCGCGAACCTTTCTGGCCCAAGAACTTCAACCCAAAATCTTTGAAATACCCATTCATACAGAGGCAAACGCGGCTCGTTCCTGCTTCACTTTCGGTTTGTCCGCGTGCAAGCTGAGACCCTGCGTCCGTCCGCAACGTCCATGCAGCAACGACCGGGCGAACATGGACTTTCCTGTGTTAGGGTGGAACTTGAAAAAAAGAAGCGGGTAAATGTCGCTCAGTTTACGCCCGACTAAGCTAGACCGAAAAACCTGTAGATTTCGTGTGGTTCTCAGCCTCAGCCTCGTGGAAAAGTACTCCCTCGGAATGCTACTACTCAGCCCTGCCGTTGCTTCTTCAAGTTGTCGATGTTTGCCAGGTTGCGAGGCGCTGGGCGAGACTTGCCTTGGGAAGGCATGCCATGTGATTTTGAGCTGTGGCTTCGCATGTCTGATAATGAATAAACTAGTTCGTCTCCCGAATTTCAGTCTGTTGCTGTTCTATGCTTATCTCCTGAGGTGAAGTGCTCATTTAAGACTCATGGAACTGGAAGAATCCACAAGGCCATCTAAACCCTAAGTCCTAAACCCTAAACCCTAAACCCCTAAACCCTAACCATCCGTTGTGGTCTATTAACGCCCAGGTCCTATCCTACTTCTTCCGGCCCGACTGTTTCGGAGAGCTCCTTCTTTGGGGGTTTTGTAGATAGGTGATATCCTTTTAGGAAGCCTCGGCCCGAAACCTTAAACTCCGCCGATTTTAGGCCCTAAACTCTAAATGCCTAAGGCTCTAAGGACTCATATTTAAAGGCTTCTGGGCCCGAGAAACCCTACCATGAAAGGCTTTTTGGCTACTTTGAGCCCTAGGGTAAACCCATCTAAACCCTCAGCCCTGAACGAAGCGGCCTGCACTGAGGTTTGAAGTTTCGGGGCAGGGTCAGGCTCGGGCTTGAGTGCTGGAAACACAGTATAGAAGGCCGAGCCCTAAAAAACCCTGTAAGCCCTAAATCCCAAAGCCCTATAGACCCTAAAGCCCTAGAGGCACTAGGCCCTAGAAACCCTAGAGCCCTAAGCCCGAAACCCTATAAACCCTAAAGCCCTACAGGCTCTAAACCCTATAAACCCTGCAAGTCCTATAGGCCCTAAACCCTATAAACCCTGTAAGCCCTTTAAAGAAGCCCTTAAAGCCCACTAAGCCCTGTTAACCCTAACCCAAGCCCTAAATCCTATAAGCCCCGTAAGCCCTATAAAGAAGCCCTTAAAGCCTTATAAACCCTGCAAGCCCTAAACCCTATAAGCCCTGTAAGCCCCATAAATAAAGAGGCCCCTAGAGCCCCAAAATCCCAGCAGCTGTCGGCTCAAAGGGGACTCCGACTTTGGACCTGAGCTGCGAGCTCCAGGTCCAGAGCTTAGGGCATAAGGCCGTGAGGGTTTAGGGTTTAGGCTTCTAGGGTTTAGGGTTTAGGCTTCTAGGGTTTAGGGTTTAGGCTTCTAGGGTTTAGGGTTTAAGGTTGTAACAGGGTCATGTACGGATTCAAGATTGACGACGGCTGGCACAGTAATTAATGGTTGTGGTGCTATCACGCATGACGAGTTCTCTGAACCCCAGAAACCGTCTTGAGCCATAGGGAGGGATCGGTTTGATGTACATGTCACCAAGCAGCTGTTGCGAGGGACCCGGTCTGCGGATAGGCCTAGACATAGACTTCCTTGATAGCTAACACTTGTTGTGCTTGACCGCAAGAAGCTGCCCAGACATTCCGTCATGGAGGCAGGGGCTTGGGAGGGTTTACGTAGGGGTTTCGCGCCGTTTGGGTTTTATAGGGTTTAGGAGGAGTCTCGCCTGGAAGTGTGTGTTTAGCATGTTAGGGTCCGCCTTAGGGTTTGGGGTTCACCTTGGGCTTAGCGTATTCGACCATACATCAGTATTGCATTGCATCTTGTGGTTTCCTAGTCTAGTGTTGCTATTTGCCTTATTAGCGTGGGTGTGATTGTAGCTAGCGGTGCCAGGCCTGAAGCAAATTCACAAAAGCACCAACAACGAATCCCGAACTCGAACCATGCAACCTTAAGCTCCAAAAAGTTGAAAACCCTAAAACCTAAACCCTCAAGATGGATTCATGGATGCTGGTAAGCGAGCAAGCTAGCTAGATAGCTCGATAGATAAATGGATAGATAAATACATAGGTAGATAGATAACTTAGATAGATAGATAGATAGATAGGTAGGTAGATAGATAGATAGATAGATAGGCAGATAGTTAGAAAGATAGACAGATAGACAGATAGACAGAGAGAGAGAGAGAGAAAGAAATCGATAGGTAGATCAATAGATAGACGGAGAAAAAAGGTAGATAGATAGCTACCTAGCTAGATAGATAGGTAGATAGATAGATAGATAGATCGATCGATAGATAAATACGTAGATAGATAGATAGATAGATAGATAGATAGACAGATAGATAGACAGATAGATAGACAGACAGATACATGATACATAGACAGATAGAAAGATAGATAGTTAGATCCAGAGATAGATAGATAGATAGATAGATAGATAGATGCAGAGATAGGTAGCTAGGTAGCCAGTTAGCTAGGTAGCTAAGTAGCTAGATAGAACTGCTCGACTGAACAGATGGATGTCGGTTACTGTAAACCGAGTCTCCTCAACAAGGACAGCGTCCTATGTTCGAGCTTAGAAGCTTTGCACGCTGCCGTGTGCTAGTGTAGGGACATGAATACTTGCTGACCTACCCTAATTTATAATCCTCCAGGTACCTACTATACAGGGCCCTAGGGGCTCTAGTACCCTATATAGTAGGTACCTTGGGGGGGTTAGGGATAGGTCCTTTAAGTACCTCCTAGGATGGAAATAGGGTTTGGGCCCGGTTTGGGGTGAATCTTTGTGGTGTATCATCAGTCATCAGCACGGCTCCAAGTAATTAGGGCATAAGCACCCTACATCCCTAAGCCCCACCTTTAGGTAGACATAGGCGGTGCGTGTGTATGTATGTATATAGGTATGGGCCGGGGTTATTTCGGACAATGAGGGACCCAGAATGCAAACTCGAATTTCCTAAACTGTAGGATGCTTGTTATCACTTCTCGCATCTGCCCTGAACCCCTAAAGCCGAAGCATTCATGGACCTAGCCGCTAGACTCCCAAGCCTGGCAGGCAATTCCCTTCGACACGGTGTTGCAAATGCCGCCGCAGGAGTTCCCTGGCAGTTGAGGTAATTGTGTAGTTTTGTTTTTGCAAATTTTCGGTCTAAGGCTCATCGGTGCGGTTGGGGTTTAGGGCCTAGGGTTGAGGGTTTAGCATGGAAGCCTGAGCCCAAAAGTGCTCACGCCTTTCGATAGCTCGCTGCTTGCATCCTCAGGCACGTCGCACAATGCATCTCCCGCTGCTGCCGAATACGAGGAAGAAGTCTAAGGTAAGTTCGTTAGTTAAATATTGCATGACTCCGTAGTGATAGTGCTGTGCTCTTTCTTGGGGTCCCCTTTTTGAAACTGAACTAATTGAACAAACTGACTTTATGCAGGGGCTACTAGGTAACCTGCATGGAGGTCACTGTTTCCTGTGGGTGATGTGTCACCTAACCAGTAAATTTGCTTAAGGCAGACGCCCTTCAGCCCTAAACATTAAATTGCTCTGGTGGCAGTATCCTCATATAACCTTTAGAGGAGCCCTAACCTAGGGGCCTGAATAACTACCAATGCGTTCGGGGGGTTCCTTATGTTATGGCCATAACATATATATATATATATTTATTTATTTATATAAATAAATAAATAAATATATATATATATTGGGGTACGCGCTATACCTCGACCCCTGCGTTTTAAGTACCTTTGCCTTTCATCGCTTCAGGTACGCGCCATCGACAACATCGCTCTAAAGATCTTGTTCAAGGGCCGACGGTTAGGATTTGGGGGCTTATGGAAACTCAGTGACACAACCTTACTGAAAAACCTAACTGAAAAAACCTAAAAAACCTAAAGCACCTAAATGCAGGAAGTCTTTAAGCGACATGCCCGGGAAAAGACTTCCTGAATTTTGGTGTTTTAGGTTTTTTAGGTTTTTTCAGTTAGGTTGTTTTCAGTTAGGCTCCGAAATGTGCTGATGCCCATCATCTCGAGTTTTAGGTGTTTTAGGTTTTTGATATGAATGCGAGGAATGCGATTCGAATTATATTCTCTCTTGTCGGCGGGGTCGCTACCAATGGCGCGGGCCCCGATACGATGGCGGGTGTCCTCGGTGCAATGGCAAGGAATATAACGCGGCCGCCATCGGTTTCTTCAAGGGGGAATACCAGACACTTTGTTTGGACAAACTGGATGCCTTGGTCATGTGGGTGAAGGACTATTCCCGCACGACCATCTGTATTGAATTACATGACCACCATCATGCAACCATAGATGGCTGGCTTGCCTCCTTCCAGCATGTCGTCAGCAACTGGGCCAAACTTCAACTTGACAGTGGATTTAACCACCCCTTCTTCAAGGACATGGAAATGCAGCCTCATATGCGACGCCGAGTTTCCCTCAAGAAACCAGCGAGCCACACGACCCAGAAGCGACCAGCCACCCAGCAGCGTCCATCCACCGTCGTCCTGAAAAAAGCCTTCCACAGCTCTTCAAAAGCACATTTTGAAGAAGAACCAGAAGCGGATCTTCATAGCAGATGAATCTTTCCTCAACAAAAAGAAACCAGGGAAGCTCTCCAAGTACGGTCGTCCTCAGAAGGACCAAATCTGGATTTGGGGTGCTGTCCTGGAGAACAACATCAAGACCCACTTCCTCTTTCGCATTCTTGAACATCCCGCAGACGCTCTGGATGGTAAGCCTCGGGGTCACAAGGAGATGTTTCGCAATATTCGGTCTTTGGGCTTGCGCTCAGGGGATAAATTCGTGAGCGATAAGTGGAAAGCCACTGTCTCGTCCCTAAAGGCCTACCATGTGGAAACGGGCTTGACCACCCGCACCCTTCCACATGAAGTGGTCAACCACAGTGAGGGCGAGATGTGAATTCCAATGGGTTCACCACTAACCCCATCGAAGCGAAATGGGCTGTCATGAAACGCTGGATCCGAAAGCGTGGTGGAGGTGTCTTGCCAAAACACGGCGATCGGGAGAAGTGGGCGGCCTTGATCTATGAGTATCAAGGCCGCAACTTACTGATGACCCGCGAGCACCACGGCATCCACCACGACCGCATCCGTGTTCTGAGGCTTCGTGCTGTACTGAACCTATTCGCAGTAGCGTAAATCCTCACTCGCGTGTAGTTTCTCTGTTCTCACTCAGTCTTGTTTTCGGTGACACCAGTCATGCACCCGAACACGACGCGACGACAAGCCAAAACGCGCAAGACTCTTTTCTACATAGGGGTGCACTATATATTGCTCATGATTTGCAAATGCACATGCGGAACGCGATTGTCTCAGAACCTCTCATGAAGCAGCTTTGTTCTCAAGAACAGGGGCCACGTGAAGCAGCCATGGTCGTTTATGCCTTGGTGCGTCCAGCATTTATGCGATTGATGGAGCGCGATCCTTTGACCCTGCTGGACGAGTTCATACTTCTACCTCCCCCGCTTCCTATACCGTCGGCTCCGGTGCCACAGTCGTGTCTCGGAAAACTTCGCGACGGTTCCTGTTTTCAAACATTATGCATTATGATCCGATTCCATTACTTTGTAATCGTGTGTTTCGGTGTAGAACGTAAGAGTCGATGCAATTGCTTTTTCGTCCTTGTATACAAGCAAAGGCTGCTGCGTCTATCAAGCTAAATCTGGCGTCTTCTACAAGGCTACTCCGTTCTCAGATTCGGTGGCCGAGCGAATCCTGACGGATGCAGAGCTTCACGAACTGAACTTGCACTTGTAAGAGTCGTGCATTTCGCCCTAAGGGCTGCTGCACAAGAATCATGTCATGGATTGCTAGATAGCAAAAGTAAAAACACAGGGGTCAACCTGCGGCGCAGAACCATATATTGATTGATTGTTATAGATATAGATATAGATATAGATATAGGTAGATTTTACCGATATACCCTTAACCCTATAAAGCCCTAAACCGCCCCCCAATCCTCTGAGGATCTTCCGCATCCTTGATTCCAAAGAGGCCAGGGGCACGAGGGCCGTTGTTGAGTCTCCTTGCGTTCCAGAGGCCCCAAGCATCCCTTAGCTAAGGGTCCCCTGATTGGGGATACCTGCTAAAGGCTACCTGAAAAGCTTCGGCATCTGTGGAATTTAACGGGACTTAGGATGTTCAAGTTCGTGCCTCGCGCTGTTTAGGGAGCTAGACGAGACGGGACGTTGCTTGGCGGGGTTTAGGGATGACGATCCGGGGCTCTGGTCAAGCTCTAGGCAGGTAGGGTCTACCTACAGCTACGATATAACTATGGGGCTGTGGCCCTAATCCCTAAACGCCTAGACCCCTAAACCATCTGCCCTAACCCCTAAAGGGGTTTTGGCTTGCATTTGTTGAAGCTCTGCCAGGGTGTTGGACAGTGTAGGAGAGACGACTTCTCTCTTCGAGTACAGACCTGAAGAGTAACATAATCGTATCCATCGTATCCGCATAAGTGTTGTCCCCCAACAAACTATGGTAGAATGTACCCCTCTCCGAGCAGGCCTGCCAGAGCTATGTGCTTGCAAAGCCGGTTGGTGAGCCCACTGCGATAAGGGGTGACAGAAACTCGTGCAACTGGCTCCTTGGCTTTTCTGCAGAAACCCAAGTAACTGTTCTATAGCAACGAGAAAGATATGTATACACAACTGAGCATAATTACATCAACCCTTGACTGGTTTTCAAGCTCAACGTGAACATTGGCATGTTCATGCATGTTCAGCGGCACACACACCCCTAGGGTTAGGGTTTAGGTGGAGAGTTCTCCTGCACAGCCATCCTAGACCCCGATTTTGCCTTGTGGCTTCTTGGAGGTCTGTGTGCGCGTTCAGAGCCATGGCTTTGAGGTTCAGGGGTTTATAGGGGGTGAGGGCATCGTGTATGAGAATTCGACCTCATCGTTTCTATTCATTGAAAGCTACATGCAGGGGCCCTGCAGCAAGCCCAGCATGCAAATTCAGCCTCAGCACCTTGAATCGTAATGTTATCATCCACGCATGGAATGCAACTATGCCGAGCGCGTGCATACCAACACCCCCCCCTAAACCCTAAACCCCAAAAAAAAACTGAAGCTGAAACCGTTCCAATAAAGAGGCGCGTGGGAGGCGCAGTTCTCTGGGTATGCGTTTGCAAGAATGCAGATATCCATGTAGCGAAAGAGACGGGCAGGTAGAGTGACGTCACAGTCGACCGGCAGACAAATTGCTGTGTAGAAGTCATAGCATCGGGTTTTGGGTTAATCCTGCGACTCCGGCAATCGCTGGCAGAGCATGGACAGAAGGAAGACATGGACTGTCGGAGACCACCAGAGAGAAGCGAGCAGCCTGAAACAAGCCGGAGGTAGAACAGACAAGATTGTTTCACGGGGTGTAGCATAGACTTACCGACAGCGATGCAGATCTATCCGTGGAATCAGCTGTGTAGGCCGATGACTGGAGAGAGAAGAGAGAAATCGTTTGTTTGGTTGCTTTGCTGTTGCGGATGTGTTTAGAGCTTTAATGCTAAAGCAAACTCTGCAACTACCCATGAATATAAGCGAATACCCAATATTAGATTCCTGAGTGGTACCTTTTCGCTCATATCTAAACCCTAAACCCTAAACCCTTTTTATTGTATTAGTATGAAAACCGAACATTTAGAATGAAGGCACCCTTAGTCTTAAGGGGTCACGCAGGAACCTAAGCCTTGGAACCATACTGAACCGGAAGTTTCTGACCGAAGCTTTAGGGGTTTAGGGCTTTAGGAGTTTAGGGCTTTAGGGGTTTATAAGGGCTTTAGGGGTTTAGGGGTTTAGGTTTTTAGGGTTTTACGGCTTAGGGGTTTTAGAGTTTAGGGGTTTAGTGTTAAGTTTAGGGGCTTAGGTTTAGGGTTTTGCATTGGTTTTGCACCCTGTTTCTGTCTGCTCGAGCTGGCAATGTTACAGATGCTTCCCTATGTAGTTCTGAAGGCATATACACGTATATAACAAGGCTCCGAACCCACATTGTTTCTGTTACTTCTTGATATTGAAAGTTTCAATCTTCTAAACCCTAAACCCTATACTGAAGCAGGGTAAGCTCCCGAAGCCATAACGAAGTTCTTCAGACCTCATTATCATTGGCCCCTGGACCCGCCGAACACCCTAAAGCTCAGTGCCTGAGTAGGTAACCTTGAACCTTTTGGAGTTTATGTAATCCTACCATAATAAAACAACGTGTGAACGAACCCTTCTTGGCCTAAGGTACTCAGCCCCTAAGAAACAATCCTAACCCCTATAAACCCTAAACCAAACATTCCGTGAAACTTTAATTCCACGGCTGGCAAAGGTGACATTTGCACCAATCCTGCTGGGTTCGCCGAGCATCTTCCAGCAAAGAAGGCGCACATCTCTACGCTGTGGGGGAGGGGTTTAGGGTTTAGGGGAGGAGGTAGAGTTATATAAGGGGTTTAGGAGTTCGGGTGCAAGGGGTTGCAGACACCTGCACAGATCGTGTCAACCGGCTAAATCCACTCCTCGGTTACGCCAAGGACAGACGCTGCGGGCATGTAGGTTTCGACAACCGGCGCCTATCATCCTGAACACTAAACCCAACTAAAACTAAACCGAACCCCGACGTCCGAAACGCTCAATATTAAAGCACTCCCTCTATCTTTCAAGCGCCCGTCTCAGGGCTCAAAAAATAGAAGCCGCAATAACACTTGTTCCTTAGGGTTCCTGATCATGATATTTTTTTCATCCGCAGCCTAGAAGACTCAATAAAGGACAAATCCGGGGTTCACAAACCATCCACCATCACAGCTCCCGAACACCCACAGCGACAAATCTAAAAACACCCCACGGCTGATAATTTACAGGATTTACCCTAAACCCTAAGCCCCTAAACCCTAAGCCCGAAACTTTAGCATAGTTTTTGGGGGGTTGAGGAGAGTTTAGCACGTTTTGGGGTTTATGGCATTAGGCTTAGGGTGAGGCTGCTCAGGATATAAGGGCTAAGGGTTGTTACAATGATTTACATGTAGGGCTTGCTCAATTGCTTCAGGGCTCTT
>CAJNJA010052964.1:0-25059 GCA_905231915.1 Symbiodinium necroappetens
GAACAAAAAAACATAAAAATCAGTAAAAAAACTCATGTTTATTCGAGAAAAGCGGGCCCTCACAGCGACACACACTCTACATATATATATATATAGATGTATGTATGTATGTATGTATGTATGTATGTATGTACATATATATATATATGAATATATGATATATGCCTTGTCCCGAAAGTAGTCCCTACTTAGGGCCAAAGTATGTACTATTTTGGATACATGCAGTACATGAACCTATAACGGACTACGAACACAAGCCACTGCCGTAGCTTGGGGGAAGGACTCGAGCACTCGAAGGGACGTCGAAAGCCCCGACAAGCGAACAAAGTACTTTGTCTGGATACAGGATGGCGCTGCTATTGTGGTTACACATCTTGCTCGCTTATCTTAGCCCTACACTTTGTGCATAACCCCCTCCAACATGGAACCCACCTCCACAACCTTCTCTTTCACACCAGAATTGGGACCTTCCAGCCTAGACTGACCTATAGACAGCTCTGTCAGCATCCCAAGTGTCGTTATTGCCAGCTTGCGGAGGAGTGCCAGCGACTGCTTCCATGCCGCTCGAGGTCCACAAGAACTGATCACAGCCTCAGGTCTTTCCAGCATTGAGGGGTGCTCTGGTCTCAGGCTGTCTCAGGGATCAGGATACAGGATGGAGTGTTGAGGAATCCTGCTTTCAGGAGCTTATATGGGGGTCCTTATAATAAGGATCCTACTATTTACGATACTATGTTAGGGTCCCCTATTTTCGGAAGCCCCCCATATGGATGTTGCCCAAACTTGGGGCTTTCCTGGCGGCTAGGCGCACTATAGCTGATGACGTTCGGGGCCACCGTCGCTGCGGGCATGTTCTGAAGGAGATGCAGCGCCCACTCCCATTGTCCGCTCTTCTCGCCTTACTCGTGTAGCCGCCGGCTCACGAACATCCCGTAGGAAGCTGCTTTGGGTGGTTTGGGTTCAAGGCAACCTTAAGGCTAGCACCGAGGTGAAAGCAATGCTTAAAGGGAGCGGGAGATTCTGGTACTCTGTATGCTGTGGCATCCATGCAAACAAAGCCTCTTATGAACGGGGTGCGATCCTGTAAGTGCCCACTCCGCAGCTGCTGCGTATCTGAGAGATGACAGTGTCATGAGCAGCAAAAAGTAAGCATGACAAGAACTTATATGTCTGAATATGTCCCTGAATTGCAATTCTGCCAGGTCACAGCAACCAATGGCAGCCGTGTAACAAAGGGCATCCAAAGCGATATCTTCCGTCTGCATGAGCGAGAGCAAATGCACCGCAACCTGTGGGGTTCTCTTCATGCTTTGGGCACAGGCTCTGGGATGAAGACAACAAAGCCGCCAGAAGTAGGGCGAAAGCTCAGATCTGAAAAGAAGTGGCAGCCACTCTGAGCCTTTGTGGGAATCAGCTCTGTCATGCTCAGACACTCATGGAGAAATGCTATTTCTTGAACACCGGTTTCTTGGGAAGCCGCCGATCATGAAACACACATTGACTTCTGGCCCTTTATGTGGCAAGAGTGGTCCACCATCACCCGAACCCAGGTCGGATTCCGGGACCAAGTCAAGCCTCCCACTGACCGGCCGGCCGGCAGGAAGCGATGGCAGCGCTGTAGGTAACCTGGGTCTGCAAACAGACCTTGCGCCTCTTCTTGCATGAAGCCAGGAGTACTGACTCCACTTATATACTGATCCCTAAACCCTATAGACCCTAAACCTAAACCCTAACGATAAGCAGCACCAAGGAAAATGGGTTCTAGAGGAATCTTCGGAGACCACGTTCGGCTTGACATGCTCTCCTTCCATGCTCTGCAACAAATGCAGCGCCAGCCCCCACTCCTTGGTGTCACCAAGCGCTCTAATTACATCCTGCTGAATGCTGCGAGGAAACGGCTGTGGTTTAAGTGGTGAACACGTTACAGTGGTAACAATGGTAGCGTGAGTGGCAATCGTCGTCGACGCCGCAGTAGCAGTAGTGCGGCAGTGGCCATGGCAGAAGCAGCAGCAGCCGCAGCCGTAGCTGTAGCCGTAGCAGTAGCGGTAGCCGCAGCGGGAGGGAGAGCAGTAGCAGCGCAGCAGCAGCAGCAGCAGCAGCAGCAGCAGCAGTAACAATAGCAGTAGGAGCAAGCAGCAGTAGGAACAGGAGTAGGAGTAGGAGGGTACTAGGTCGAATAAGTAGTCGTAGGAGTAGTAGCAGTGGCAGTGGTAGCGGCAATGGAAGTGGCAATAGCATGGTAACCATCGAGCCAGAAACTAGCAATACCAAGATCCATTAAGAGATGTAGCTCGTTTCCAGGAGCACTGGCACCATAGCTCACGGAAAGAAGCTAGGGACATGCGTGAACTGAGCCCGGTTCCACAAACCGTTCTACAGTTGTACGAACTCTCCCCGAACTTGACCAACAAACCTGCAGCCCTAAGCTTTGAAATGTCATTTCCAAGGCTCCCCGCTCTTGGCGCAAGAGTTCAGTGCTGTGCCATAATTCACCACGTCGGGGCGCAAGGCAGCTTCTGGCATTCCCCAGAACCTTCGTAGTTAAAGTCTTGAAGACGTGCCGAAATCTTTGTCTCGCGTGGTCGGTTTTAACGTCTCTTTGGTCTCTGGATGCTAACATACCGTTGGCTTATTTCAGCGGCTTGCTCGTCTCTTCGTAATGATGGAATTTCGGGGAATTCGGAGTGAGGCCTTCGTTGAATTCGTACTTCCTCGGGCTGGGCTCGTTGCTTTTTGTTCTGCCTTATGACCTTCTCTTCTTCTTGCCAGGCAACTCGGGAGCTTAGGTTTGAAGCCGGACTTAACTTCATCGCATGGGACCCAAGGAGCTGTCGAAGCTTAGAAGAATCTATCGATAAGTCAGTCTCTTCCCGCAAACCACTTGCGAGTAGATCCCTCTTCAGCCTTGGCATTGCAAGTAATCACCTGCACAGAAGAAACTCGGGAGAACTGGCCAAGATGTGCTACGAACACATGCAGATATGGGCTGTAACCAGAACTCACCGGGTACGTACATGTTTGCATACAAAGCACAAGTAGCCATCCACACATGCACACACCGACGCAAACGCAGACACAGACACAGGCACAAACATAGACACACACACACACACGCGCGCGCGCAGACAGACAGACAGACAGACAGACAGACAGACAGACAGACCGACGGACAGACAGACCGACCGACATTCAGACAGACAGACAGACAGACGGACAGAAAGACAGACGGATAGAAAGACAGAAAGACAGACAGACAGACAGACAAACACGCACACACACATGAACGCAAGCACGCACGTACTAGCTTCCTAGACCGACAAACATATCGACATGCACGTGTGTATGCTTGCATACAGCTATACATGAATACGCATGAACATGCCCGGATGTAATTCTCACCTGGGAAGACGAAGGCGTATGAATAGAAAGCGACGGCTTTGTTGAAGGCGAAACCGTCTTTGGGAAATAATCAACAGCATCCACTTTTGACACGTGAGCTCCAAGGTTTTGAGATGTCGACTTCGTCCGTGTCTTGACGCATTTCCGACTGCTCATGAACAAAATCTTCTAGTTGCGCACAGACTGACCTTTTAATTGCGGTCGGTGTTCGGGGTGAAAAGAACGTGTAGGTAGTTCATTAGGGTTTACATGTTTCATGCATATAGAAATGTGGAGGAATGCATATCACAGATGTGCGTGCAGTGTATATCTGTGTATACAAGTTTTGGTATTCAAACAAATACGGGCATGGGCTCGCGCCCACCGACGAGATTTGTGTGCTAACATAAATGCACACAAAGAGCGAGTCCACGATATCGCTGTCATGCATTTCACGAATCATCGAAGTTATATGCTTATAACGATCTGACATTTGCACAAATCGCGACCCAGGGAACAGTCTCAATGCCAGCTGCCATTGCTCTGCCTTCTCGCAGGTGCTGATGGTTGCGTTGTAGCTGACGGCATCATGCGTCATCTGCGAGGAAGCAGGAGTTGCCCACGTCTTCGTAGTGCAGATTCTCGTTAACCCTCTTGTATTGCTTCCGTCCACCCTGCGTGCCCACGCACCTTCTCGATACGTCTATGCGGAAAGGGTTGAAAGCATTCGCAAGCAAAGCTGGAATATCCCAGGCTGTGGCTACCTGAAACATGTCAAACATCGCCTGGGCATGAAGCATTTGGTCAAAGAGACCCAAAGCCAACTGCCAGCAATGGCCCTTGTCGCAGGAGTGGATAGCTGCGCTGTAGCCTGAAAGTTGTTTAAATTAGGACCCCGAGATTGCGCTATAGTGTTGCTAACACAGGACGGAGATCTAGACAGAGCTAAGAGGAAACCCCAAATCCCAGCGGATGTATCGGTTGAGACAGACTTGGAGCCTTGCTTCTGACAGCTTGCCGTCTGGATTATACTCGGACCTTCCAATATCTCTCCTATAGTAGGATCCCTATTATGATCCAATTAAGGTATATTCCCAAATTAAGGGACACGGGAAGGTCTGGGTACCTATGCCACCGGAAAACAATACACTTCTCAGCACGATTGCCATGCATCACGACGAAACCTTTTGATTAAAGAACACGTCTATGTCCATGACGGTCAGCATAACCGCTTTGATGTTCCATCTCAGGGTCATTGCAGTTGCTGTATAAGACATGTAGATTGAAGCTGCTGGCAAAAGTGCCAGACTATGGCCCCTTCTCTGTCTTTCTGTCAACTACACCGTCCGCAAGTCGACGCATACAATGTCAAGCCAAGAGCAGCTACGCATCGCACTAACGCCTGAAGCTGCCGACTACAACCTACACTAGAAGACTTCTATACGTCGTTGTCAACTTATAGTTATTGCTGCCTACTCGTAGCATGTTTATCACCCTGGTCACTTCAATATCCCACCTCCAGCTTTGTTGCCCCTTCGGCAACTAATCCAGCAAAACAACGACGTACGACAACTAGCCAACCAGCTGGCCAGAGGCCAGGCTCCGGAATCCGAGCTCCCCTATAGTGTGGTAGAATATACTATATTATTTTGTAGTATAGTATTATTTACATTTTACGATCATATATAAGTAGAAAAAGATATAAGCATAGCTTCAGCAAGAAAGGCTGAGAACATCCGGCGTCAACGCCGCCCCAGCAAGGCTGCCGAAGAGGCGCAGCGCTTCTGGCCAGTTCTCCCCTCTTGCCTCGGCTGATTAAAGTTCATTGCGCCACTTACAGCGCCACTGGAAAGTCGCCCAACGGAAAACCAAAGTAAAAAGGCAAGACAGCAAGACATATCAAGGGACTGCAGATAGGGCCGGCCAAAGCAGAAGGAACATTTAGGGCTCGAGTGTCGGGGGGAGGGTTGTCGGGCACACTGCAGGATTCACAGCTTGCACCTAGGGCTTCGGGTCCAGGGCTTCTGGTGTGCCAGGCTCGGTCGCAGGTTGTCTTCTCAGCTCTTTTATGTGTTTTGAGACGCTTCGACCCCCCTAAACCCTAAACCCTTAACCTTCTACGATGAAGCTTCTGCTCGGCTGGACCTTAGAAGTCTCCAGCCCATGGGTTCGGAATGAGGCTTGAATACCTTGGGGCTTGGGGCTTGGCAACCAGCTTTATAGGAGATTGATCAGCATGTTGACCACATAACACTCAGAAGGTGCTGAAGTAGGATCCCATAATATGAGTGTATAGGGGCCCTTCGGGGTCTGGCTCTTGTATGACCATGGATTGGCATACCTCGATGCGACCCTGACATAACTGGTTCACAGCCCTGCGCCGACGCAAGAGAGCAACCCACATACCTCAAACCCTATAAACTCTAAAGCCCTGAAGCCCCAAACCCTAAACCCTGAAACCCTAATGCCCTTAACCCTAAAACCCTAAACCCTAAAACCCTGAAGCAATGAAACCCGAAAGCTCCAAACCCTGAACCCTAAAGCCCTAAACCCTGAAACCCTAAAGCCCTAAATAAACCCCAAAGCAATTCTGTCCTAAAGCCCTAAACCCTAATCCCTAAAACCCTAAAGCCCTAAACCCTAAACCAAAACCGTAAAGCCCTAAACCCTAAGCCAAAGCCCTAAGCCCCGAAGGTCACAGTCGAGCCATTGTCAGGATGCACAGCAGTTCATCGCAGCACCATAGCTGATGACGTCCGGCAAGACCATCCGATGAGGCATTTCCTTTGTGCATGAGCATTCCTATGCTGCAGGGTCTAGAATTCACACTTTCACACTCAAAGCATGGATATTTAAATCGATACTGGATGGAACCTTGCTTCCTCAGAGTGTGGACACTGAAAGGGGTCTACATCGCAGGATCTATGGCTGGCGAGTCTTCAATCAACTTCCCACACACCCCATCTTTTTTGCTCATTTCACCTAGGAAATCCTCATCCGAATGAATCCAATGCCTGATGCAACCTAAACTCCCAAACCCCTTTCGACGACTCTAAACTCAAAGCTCATGCAAGCACCCCCCACCCACTCTGAGCCCTGAAATTTGGAGGGCAGTTCGGTTTGCACCGCGTATGCCGATGTTTCGTGTGCAACAGTGCTTCATTGTGGGAGATCAGAGAATGAATGGTCTTGTTTTCGCAATGTTGAAAAACACATGATTTTTGCACTGTCAGCCGCTGTTGCGGATGCTAAACCCTAAGGTGCTTGTTACGAGGGAAGTAGTAGACTGAAAGCAGCACTGTCGAACATGCCGAAAGTACCACGCCTGTAATACGGAACAAAAGGGTCAACATAGGATAGGGAATCTATGGAGGCAATCCGTCGTGTGACATGACATGATGTGGCATGATAGGAGATGACATGATATGATTTGACATGACACGATATGATATGATCTGACATGACAGGCTTAATAGAACGTGACATGAAAGGACATGTGATGATGTGAAAAGGCATGCCACACGACGGGTTGCTTCAGTAGATTCTCAGTCCGATGTTGAACCCTGTCTCGCGTGACATGCGTGGTACTTTCGGCATGTTCGCCAGTGCTACTTGCAATCTACTACTTTCTGCCTAAGAGATAGATCCCTAAAGCTTAAACCTTAGCCTTTACAATCCCGAAACCGTACACCTTAATCCCTAAACCCTAAACCGTAGATGCCCCAAAATTGCTTAAACCTTGATTTCCCCTACGGCCCAAACCTTAACCCTTAAACCCTAAACTTTAGCTCCCGAAAATCCCTAAACTTTAAACCTTTACCGTTGCATGAGGGGTGCGAGGGGCCGGCAGCAAACACACTCGACGTGCGAAGACCGCGACACCCTGGCACCACGAGAGTCCCGCGTTCAAGTCCCAGAAAGGAAGACAACATGTTTCATGTTGTCTCAAAGCCGGCGCACAAGGTTATGAGCCGTAAAACTGGTTGTTCTGCTGCTGAGATTTCCTGCAGCAGCTCTAGCCAAGAATTTCCTGTCAGCTCCGGTCTACCGGAAAGCCCTGGACAAGGAGCTGGAATGCGCAGAAGCCGCATGTATCCTACATCGTGGAGCTCAGGAAAACGCAGCAAATGGCACCCGAGCTGATGCCCCAGTTGTTTCAGCGAAGCTCTAAAGCATTCCGTCAGCATGCGAAGACTGACGTGTCGTAGTTGACGGCTTGCAAGTGTCACTGGCAAATAACGGCCTGGGGACGCGCTGTCCTCAATAATTGGCACAATTGACATAGAAGACACAAAGTGCAACAGGAGCTCGAGGTAGGAGATCTGGTGGTTGTACTGCGGTGGCACCGGCGAGGTCGGCCATCGGATTTGCTCAACCCACGCGAGCAGCTTGGTACCGTATGTCACTCCAAAGACCCATCCAACCCAGTTAGCTTCCCATACATCCGGGAGGGACGAGGACCCTGGCGAGGGTATCCGCCACTCTCGAATGTTATCAAGGAAATCTTCCAAAGTGGACCACTGGCGCTCGTCCGATGCCTGTTGCACGCGAGCGCTCGCTGCGCTCCGAAGTTTTACGTCGACCGGACCTATAGCCAGAACGGCCCTGCAGAAATCATACAGGTAACGCGCATCGTTGGAGCTTTCAGTGGCAACGTTCTTGGCAACCTCCTGCACGACCAGTGGTATGTCGGCACATGCTGTTTTGGCGGCTGCGTCTGCTGCCTCATTGCCGGCTGTTAGCCACTTCTCCCAGTTCGTCATGGAGGAGACCTCAGCCGCATGACGGTGGGCCTTGACCTTGTGGACTGTGAAGTTAGGGCGCGGCACCGTGAATTGAAGCAGGTCTGCATTGCATCTTCGGGAAACCGCGTCCCACCCAGAGAGGGCCAGCTCGTGCCAGAGGTCAACGGCTGACTGACAGTCACTGTAAAGCTCGACATCCTGCTCAGGGCGAAGCTTACACCACTGGTGCGCCCAGGCAATGGCAGCGAGCTCTGCACGAGGCACTGTTTGCAAACCTGACGGGCTGCCCTGGGCAATCATGGCAAACGAGGCCACCATACAAGGATGCTCAAGTTGCCAGTCCTCCAGGTCCGGGGCAGTGGAAGGTTTGGGGGCTGCCACAACTGCCCAAGCTGTAAGGCGCGCAAGTTGGTTCGTGGAGTGCAAAGCGCTGCCATCGGTAAAGAGGCACAGACACGGCACTGGTGCAGGCGGCGCTGGTAAGATCGGAGGCCCAAGTTTCCGGAACAGCAGTTGGAGCACCGAGGCCTCCTGCGGCCACGCAACGTAAGCAAGATGGGTCCAGCTTGGCCTGTTGGCCTGAACCCAGTCCAGAACTTCTTGGAAAGCAGCCCGTTGCGAGAACAATGCGGGACACTTGAACAGTCGGTGAGCCTTGGAATCAACGGCGGAGCACAACGGGCAAAATTCAGTGTCCTCCCTTGACCAAGTATGACGCTCTGCGCCCGACATGAAGCCGCCACTGTAGTGTTGGGCCAGAAATTTGAGCTCCCATGGCCGGAACTTTGCAAAGACCTTCTGTGTCAGTGCAGGGCAAGGTAACGGAGCGGAACCCATCCCATTACGATGGCAAACGTTATCGTGAACAGTGTCAGCCCATGCCATGGTGATGGCTTGACGAATGCACTTGGTGCTCGTCAACTTCACATTGAAGGTCTGGTGCAAGGGGCCACGACAGGTACCGTCGGAGGAAACCGTCCAGCCGTTGCGCAGCAGAAGGTTGTGCAAGGCACCTGCCGGGCCACAAACCGAGCGAGCCGAAATCAGAGCCTCGCCCGTGATGCAGTTCCAGACGGTGGTGGCAGTTTTAAGATCTGCGGCAAAACACCTGCGCAACTGGCTGAGGTGGTGGCACAACAGAAAAACTTCAGGATCCTGCACCCCTGGGGAAAAGCAAAGGGCCGCCCACGGCGATAAGGTCTTATGATCCCCAGCAACAGCTCTGGCAGCTGCACTCCTCAAGCCGGCCACCGTAGAGCGGCAAGGGAGACAAGCCTCAGTGCCGTAAAAGAGGTACGGCCAAATGCCGCTCTGAACTATCCTTGCACGGACGGGAAGACCCTGTGGGTCAGAGGCAAGCTTGGCCAAGCGAGAAAGGGCCTCCTTACACCGCTCACTGAAGGGGCCGTTGCAGCCGCGGCGGCCGAAAGTGAAAAAGGAGCCTAGCTCCCGCACCTGTTGCACCAGCTCCAAGCTGACACCCTCGGGCACAAAGGTAGCACAATGCGTTTGCCACCAGCTTTTAGAAGCTTTCTGGAGGGCCCAAACATAAGTCTTGCCCCAGTCAATCTGAAGGGAAAGACTGGCTGTAAGGTCCTGCAAAATCAGCAGGGCGGGCCCGTGATTGTCCGGAGCATCCGAAGTCCAGGACCAATTGTCCACGTAGGCGCGAGACTCAACAAGTCCCTGCAGCAGGCGCACGAAACACCAGCAAACCGCTATCATAGCTAAAACCGAAGTCGGATCACCTTCTGGGGCCCCTGTGGTGGACCCGAGGTCCGGGCCAAGACTCTGGTTGATTTGGAAGGTGCGGCTAACTTTGGACAAGGAGCGCTGCCAGAAGCGACACACGGATGCCGGAAGCCCCAAAAAGTTGAGCAGATGACAGATGGGGGCGCGCGGCAAAAAGTTGAAAGCTTTGCGAAGGTCAAGAGACAATCCTGAAAGATCTTCCTGGTTGAGGAGGCAGTCTTCGATGTCTGTCTGGACTGCATATGCCAGGTCTAGGGCTGAACGACCGCGAAGGCATCCAGTAATTGCCGGGGGCAACTTTGCACTCCAGATGGCGAGGACTTGTGTGCACAGGACCCGAGCCCATAGCCGGAAAATACAGCTGAGCACCGTGATAGGCCGTGCTTGGGAGGCGTGGGTGGGTTCCGGCACCTTGCTGAGCACAGCCACCCGGGCCTTCAAAAGCTCGGCCGGGAAGCCGCAAGACGACATGTCGTTCAGAAGGCCGGCCAAATCCGCCAGGGCAGCCCGAGGGAGCATGCGGAGTTCAGCATTATGCCAGCCACAGATGCCGCGGGCTTTGCGCACAGAAAGTTTCTTGGCAACATGCTGCCACGCATCGACATCCAACATATCAACAGACACGCTGAAATCCGGTTGACCGCACGTTTGCAGCAGCTGGAGGAAACGTGGCCACGCTTCTATGTCCGCCTCCTGGCCCTGTGGATCCCGATTCCAGATGGGGCTCCAATATTCCATCAAAGAGCTGACGACCCCCTGCCAAGAACAGTCCTGCTGGTACCGGCAAAGGAGGCCCGTGGAGGGCAGCACGCAATCGTCGCCGGCATCAAACATGATGGTAACCTCACCTGGGGCGACATGGACCACTTGCCCTGGGACCTGGGCGAAAACAACCTGGCTATGCAACTCAAGCCATTGCTCCTGTTTCACAGTGAAGCAGCACAGGTGGAAGGACGGGCGACGGATGAGCATAGCTTCTTGCTCGGAGCAGTGGCGAACACAAGTGAAAGGAGGGTTCTGAGCCGGCTTGACCCGAACAAAGCTGCGCGCCGCGCCAAAGTCTTTGGCGTCCACGTGAAGTCGGAACTTGAACAGCTTGGCTTTGACCGCCGTATTTTGCCGCTGAAGGGCCTCCACATCGAACCTCACAAAAGACGTGAGCTCAGAAACGAAGTCGAGGGCAGGCTGCTCCTCCGGGAAGAAAACAAAGCAAGGCCATTGCAGGACCCAGTCGCGAAAGGAGCGACCGTAGCCGGCGGCAGACTGAATGGCCCGCCATTCCAAATGCAACGACTCTGGCCAACCGTTTGAGGCGAGAGGGCCGCGGAAGCGACCGTCCAGAAATTTGGTGAGCCCCTGCACAAAAGTATGCAAACGACGCCACTGGCGCAAACGCTGCCGGCCTAAAACGGTGGTATCTTCATCAAAGGCGGTGGGATCACCTTGACGCCCGGCACGAGGAAGACGGGGGGGTGTTGCAGGCTGACGTGTGACATCGCGGCATCTTCCCCGGCATCGCTTAGGAAGCGCCTTGAGGGGATTGCGTGCCGGGTCTGAACGGCGGTTGTGGTAAAGAACGTCGGAGACAGCCGACTCGACAGTAGCCGACCATAGGCGAAGCTTGTCACCTTCCTTAGCCTCCGGGATGTGCGGGCCAAATGCAAAACGAACCTGACCCGAGGACTTCTGGTAAGCTGGGCCCAAATCCGCAGGCCTGTCAACTAGATCGGCAAAGGATTGAGGCAGCCGCCAAATCCAGCGCGGGACGCCACGGCGGGGCAGTTGAAGACGAAGCCGCATTGGCGCATGACTGTCGAAAAGCTGGGCATCAGTCAAGACATCCGCCGAATGAAAATACTGGTACAGGCAAGGCGGCAAAAGGAAGGTATCAAATCTGGTGGCGCCCTTGCAGGTGCTTGGGAGATGCAAGTCATGGCACTGCGCGGCGAAGGCGCCAAGCTCGACCCACCCCAGGTCGGCAAAGGCCTGCCAAGCTGGTAACTCAGTGGGGCTGGTATTGAAATCCCCAGCCACGATCGCGGGAACACAAGATATGGTAGCTCGTTGGAAAGCCCAGGCCAAAAGCAAATTGTTTTTCTCCGCGGCCTCCGGGAGGCAACGCGGGACCCCGTAAACAGATATGACCTTGGCCTCAAAGCCGTGGAAGCGCACAAAGCACTCAGCAATCCGGCAGCTGTGCCTCATCTCGGCCGGGAGAACCTGGAGAGGCGGGCGGCACGGCAACTTAGAGAAAGTGGCAACGCCCAGGGCGTAACTGCGAAGCATAGCTCTCCCCGAGCTGGCATGGAACCTTGTCTCAGTGGGTTGACCCCACATGCAACGAAAACCTAAACCCCGAAGCTTAAAAGACATGATATTCTGGACCCTGGCGTTGGCAGAGGTCTCACTTGCGATGAGCACGTCGGCTCCCACTTCATTGATGTGCCATTCTTTGTCAAGAATGGTGGTCGGATTGATCACCGCCAAGGTAACAGTAAAAGAATCTGCCGCCGGCACAGGCCCCGGGTTTTGGGCCTCGCCGAATCGAAAACCGATGGTCCAATGGAGAAAAGGACCCTGGCAGGAATCAATCACACCAGTCCCCGAAAGCATCCAAGGGATGCAGCCCCGAATTACCTGACATCGCTGTGGTGCTCGAGCGACCTGGAGTCACTCATGATCCAGTTCCATCTGGAAGTCTCCCTTGTCGGCAGGCCGTTTGGAGGCTGCTGGAGCACGCGGGCGAGCAGAGGCGGCCAAAAGGGCCTTGATCTCATCGAGACCCTGCTGGAACTGTTGTTGGTGAGCTGCCTGCGACACACGCTGGGACTCAGCGTTGGCCTGAAGCTGAGCCCGGAACTCAACGGCAAAAGAGCTGAGATCCCCTTTGACAGCATCTACCTGTTGCTCGACTGCTGCTTGGGTGTGCGCCAACTGTTGCGAAACCGCGCGCTGGCCACGGCGCACCTCTTCAAGGCCAGCCTCAAGCTGTTGCAGCCTGGTCTCTTGCTGATCAAAACGCTGTTGGTTGGGAGGGGCAGAGGCCCTCGGGGCAGGGGAAGGCACCGCGAGTGGGCGGGACTGCTGATTCAAATACTTCTTCCAGGGATCATTCGCCTCAAGAGGGTCAACCGCTTCAACATCAGTGCTGACGGTCACCGTCTCTGGCAGCCGCCCTGCCCGGATCACGGGCTTGTGGTTTTGGTGCGGTTCGACCGGTTGCACCAACACAGCCTGCTGATTCATGCTGAGAAGGCCTTCGGGCGGCGGGCCATTGGCCCCGAGCAACCATTGTCCAGGTCTGAGGCACCTCAAGGGGCGCCAGTGCATCTGATGGGCCCAAGCTTGGATGTCTGCCGAGCGCAGCTGCGGGGGCGCGGAGGACAACTTGAACAGGCCAGTGACCTCAACCTTAGGCGGAGCGTCCTGGTCAGGACGAACGACGGCCCATGCAGCCTGGAAGTGAGCCTCTGCGACCCTGATGCCCAGTCGAGACTTAGACCTAACCAAACCCAAAGGCTCGGGCACCTTGAGACTGAGTTGCACGACCTCGTCCTTGGAGCCTGGTGCCCATACCACCGCAAAGCCTGGGAGCACTTCTTGTTGCCACGTCTTTGGTGTAGCGTACACCTGGGTATGGCCCGAAAGGCGCAGGAGAGGCAAGAGTTCTGCACGGGGAACTCGGCAGTGGAACTGGACCAAGCTGCAAACAGCAGGCTGGCTAGGGCGGCCATCAAGTCTGAAGCTACGGCCGAAAGGTGCCTCAAGGCGAGCTCGAAAGCCACTGTTGCGCATGTGTTCGGCAACCGCTCTGACAGGATTGGCGACATAGTTTTCCCAATCAGCTGCCCGAACCTCGTCTTTGAACACCGAAAGACAGACACAGACATCCTCTGGCAAGGTGACCGAAGCATCATTGGCACACTGCACATGAAGAGGGCTCCCTCCAAGGTTGTGCCAGCAGGCGTGCAACAACACTGCATTGCCCGAGGAGGTTTGCGCGGGAACTCCGATGTGTCCCTGGCACGATGCAGCATCAGGGCAAGAATGGCCCAAGATAGCCAGGCCGAGCTCGTCCGGAGACTGGTCACGCCATGTAGTCAGGAGCCGGGGCGCGTCCTGACCATCACAGAGAAAAACCCCGCTGGCGCCTGGGACAAGTTGAGACAAGATCGTGGCGTTGGTGCCATCAGCATTACGAAAGAAGCCCGGGGACAACATAAAGTCGGATGCCTTGGGCCGTGCACCTGGGCGGTTCTGACGCTTGGTTGCTTCCTGCTGTAGCTGTGCGGAGGCTTTGGCAGCACGCGAGGTCTTCTCGGGCAAGCTCACTGTAAATTGGTCGCACAGCGCCTTGACCTGGTTCCATCGGTTAGTGCCTTCTGTCAGCTCGAGGGCCCGTTGGACCCTGGAGACCCCTGCCTGGGCAAGCAGACGGTCGACCGCAGCCGTAGTTTGATTGAGGGCGAGGCCTTTGTCAAGGAAAAGCTGGGCCAGCTCCGACTGAGCCGCTCTGAACTTTTCGTCCTTTGCGCCGCCTCCTCGTGTTTCGGGCATAAAAGTGACAAGGAGGTAACCGCCCTTGGAGATGAAGCCCGGCGGGACCGGCTGCAAACACGCCTGCTGCAACGTCAAATCTGCATCAACTGGACGAGGTCCGGAGTAAACACGAGTCGGCCGGAGAGAGCGGACTGCTATACCAGCCTGCTCCCAGAGGTCCGCCAGATCCTCAAAAGTAAGGTCTGCAGGGAGAGCCCCAAGCCACATGGTTTGGCCTTCAAGCTGAACCTTGACCTCGATTCTGTCATCCGCATTGGCTTCGGCTGTGGCAGCAATGGCGCGCAAGAGGCCCACGAAGAGCTGTTTGTGACACGTGTAGAAGACTGCCCACTCCGGCAAACGTAGCTTATGGCGCAAAGGAGCGAAAACCAGGTCAGCCTGAACGCCTTGCTCAACGGAGAGCCCCGGCAGCAAGTGCACTGCCCAGCCGGCAGCCCAGAAAACAGGGGCAGGGAAGGATTGGCACAACGCAAGTGTGGGCTGGCCTGAGATGCGAAGGCGCGGGGGCCCAGCAAGGCTCCGGACCTCAAAGCATTGCAGCTGTTCCAGACTCAGGCAAAAGGGTCGAGCAGCCAGTATATCAATGATGCGGAATGTGACGGCCCCTTGTAGGTCAGTGCGGTCGACAATAAGGTGGCCCTCAGCACTGAACCATCGATCGGCCTCGAAGAAGCTTGACGTCTGCCACCCTTCTAGGCCCATGACTTGAGACAGTGCCCAAATGAAGTGGGGGCTGTCACGGTTCAAGAAGTAGTACGCCGAGCGGCCTGTGGCACACATGAGAGCTTGGCCTGTCTGCCGGTTTGCTTGCTGAAGCAGGAGCGGCAGAGGCGGCATGGCATCAACCTCCAAACATGCCTCCTCCGGGAGGTTGCTGATGCTTGGGAGGCCTCCTTCACAGATGATCTCCGGGCTGAGTTGCGACAGACCTTCCTCGGGAATATCCTGGCCGAGGGCAAGAAGGGCGGTGCCGAGCGGCACATCTGGAGCTAGGACGAAAACGCATGTGTCCGTGGGAGCTCGCAGAATCATGCAGCTGAACTTTGAGGCCGACGCTGGAAGTTGTTGCCGGGGCTGCCAGGTGTCAAACACAGCCAGAAAAGACTGGAGCTGTTCCCCATCTCGGCAGATTACCCAACCTGAAGAAAACTCAAGGAACCGAAGATTACTGGCACGCAGGCGGAGCGACAAGCATTGCAGGAGGGCCTGGGCTGTCGAGATTTTGAGCTCCGGTGGGCCCAAAATCTGCATCGCAAGTGTAAGCGGGAACACGGCGTGCACTGGGGAAAGGCCGTTGCCAAGGATCCGCATCTGCACTCGATCGTCTTTGGGGAGCCACGTGGCATCTATGGCGCAATGCAACAAGGCAATCTCAACCCCACTAAAGAACCGGACCGTATCCTTAACAGCCAGTAAAGCACCGTACAGGCCTGCACGTTCAAGCACTTGGGGCGAGAGCTCGTGTTGGAAATGGTATTGCGCCAAGAAAGTGGGCGCGCGGTCTCCTAAACCCCTAAACCGAAAGCCCTTGGGGTTCTGAGGCCGGCCCTGCGGGTGTCGGGATGGTGGCATGTACCACGGGTCCAGGTAAACCTGCAGGACTTCGGGTTGCAGCTGGCTAGCCTGAAGTAAGCCAAAGGGATGCTCAGGCAAACAGTCGAAGGAGCCAAGGGTTGGCCGGAGAGGCAGAACGGGCCACTCAGCAAGCAGGGGAGGTGTTTGCATGTCTTTGCGGACAAGCAGAAGCAACAGCCGTTTGCGAGCAACAGGTGCTACCTCAAGCAGGTCGATGGTCTGTGACCAACGTTCAGAGTAGCCTGCATCTTCCCATGCTTGCTGCACCACCGAAAAATGAGCATGGGTCTTAAAGCCTGGCACCTGCTCCAACAGGACAACTGGGACCTGAAGAAAGGAAAGCTGCCCAAAGAGATGCAACATGAGCTGCCCGTCGAGGGCCTCCAAGCCTGAACCTGTGCCGCCTGCACTCCAGGGCTGGCATGGCGGGGATGCGCAAAGAAGGCTCGGGCCTGTGATTGCTGGGCCCTGGGCCCACCACACATGTTCCAAGCTTGCACATATGAAGGCTGGGGCCGTGTCAGCACAGGCCTCCGTCAGATCAAAGTGATTGTACACCTTATGCAGGGATGGGTGATGCTGGCGAGTGCCCTCATAGCAACTCTCGTCTGTGTCCAACAGCCACTTAACACAGCAAGAATAGCCAAAAGTCCGAAGAATCTGAACTCCCTGGCTCCATCCATTGAAGCCACCACAGAAAATTTCCGCGACTTCTAAAGTGGCGTCCTGCCTGAGAGCGCATGCTCCTGCAAGTACTGCTCGCCCTGTGGTAGTGTCAATGACAGGCCCGCTGGGGCCCGACGAAACACTGGCCTGCAGAATCCGGAGAGTTGGCGAGTGACGCACCACCGCCTGATACATGGCCTCTGAGACCTTGACAACCACTGAATGGGGCTCCTGCCGCATCGCCTCAGGTGAACCTTCAAACCAGTCGGCCTGAAGGACTCCTGAAACGAACCAAAGGTCACCAAAGCTGGAAGCCCTGCCGTCCAGACGAACATGAGATGCTGCCCCGTTATGTACAGGAACATCCAGAGACTGCGCAGCAGAATACATCTTTCGAATATCACTCCAGAAAGTCACAGCTCCAGGCTCCGAAACTTCTGAAAACCGACGCTTGCTCCCTGCAAAATCCATGGCACCGATCAGAACCCTAGGGACACCAGCTGCGCCACTAGGAGGCTCGGGCCCCAACAGCTCCTAAACTTTAAACCTAAATCCCTAAACGCTAAACCCTATATCCCCAAGATTCCCTAAATGTTTGTAACCAATAAACCCTAAACTCTCGTCCCGAAGCCCTAGATCCCTAAAAATCCCCTCAACTTGTTATGATCCGAGGATCGGAGAACAGCTCCATCGCCAGGTCCCAGCGGGCTGCTTTGGAGAAGGAGCTCATGGTGACGTTGTAGGAAACCCTGAAGTCAATTAGGGGCTTTAGGGGCTTTAGGGTTTACGATTTAGGGGTTTAAGGTTTAAGGTTTAGGGTTTAAGGTTTGTGGTGTAGGATTTAGGGCTTAAGGTTTGTGGTTTAGGATTTAGGGTTTTAGGTTTATAGGGCTTAAGGTCGAGGGTTGAAGGGTCTAGGGTTTAGAGGGGTTCAGTCTTTGAGGTGCAGGGTTTAGGGCTCATAGGCCTTAAGGTCGATAGTTTCAGGCTTTACGTTTCAGGTTCCTAAACCCTAAACCCTAAGTCTTAGGGTTTAGGTCATGAGGTAGAGCCCAAGGTCTGCGAGTCTCAGGGTTCAGGGTTCGGGTGTTTTTGTCGTTTAGGGGTTGGGTTTGGAAGTCTCAAAACCACGTCCTGGGTGGGCTTCCTCCTACTGTGCTGATTGTGTGCCTGTTACCATGACTGGAGATGCTGCTGGTGAAGCTGGCGTGATTTATTCCCCGTCGTATCCATCGTCGTATTGGTTGTAGTACAGGAAGCGCTTGTACTTGCTACTACTGTTGCCCTACTCGTCGTCACCGTCGCAGTCGTCGTGGGTGTTGTTGTGATGCAGCTTGCTGCCGGTGCTGTCGACTTCATCACTGCCTCCTCCTTCCCTTTAGGGGCTTAGGGGTCCCTTTAGGGGATCCATAGGGGTACTATAAGGGTACTATAAGGGTTTAGGGGTTTAGGGGCGTATTGCTATCCTTGTGCTTCTGCTGTGTGCAGCGTTGTTGCTGCTCTGCCTATCCCGTCTCGTTCGCGTCGATGTTCATTGTTGTTGCTGTTCAATCACTGCCCCCTAAACCCCAAACCCTAAAATATGACAATGTCTACCAGTCTGATGCGTCTTTCGCTTGGTTAGCTTGGGTCTCGCAGTTGTTCTTCAGAGGCCAGGGCAGTGACTTAATGTACCTTTACGATTTAGGATTTAGGGTGTTTAAGGTTTCAAGGTTTAGGGGTTTAGGGTCTAAGTCTATAGGGTGTTTTCGGGTTTCTTTGCATGGCTAACCCTAATCCCTTCCAAGGCCTGAGCCCCTCAATCCGTAAATTCAAGAGATGGAAACTCTAAACCTCTGAAATCCGACCAGCCGTGAGTGCTTACAGCCCTAAGCCCTATACAAGCCCTAAAACCCTCTAGCCGCTAGCCCCAATCAACACGAGACGTCCTTCTGCTGTTTCTTGGGGCCGCTAGCTCTAGACCCATCCGGTAGACGATTCAGGGACTTGATGTATGATTTGGGTTTAGAGTTTAGGGTTCAGCGTTTAAGGTTTAGAGCTTGGCGGTTTCTGGGTTTAGTGTTTTGGGGCTTTTTCAGGGTTTAGAGTTTTGGTGCTTAGGGTTCCAAGCGGTCCCTGACTATGTGCCCAAACACAAAGACACAGGCCATCTTCCCGCAAAGCTGGATACAGACGCAAGCAGAATGCATTGTGTGATGTGATCGGAGGTCGAAACAGGAACATCGGACAAAAAGACCGGAATTAAGTCGCAGCCCTCGCATGGCAGCCCTCAGAGCAACCATTCCAGAACACCCTAACCCTAAACCCTAAACCCTAAACACTTCTCAGCCGCAGTGACAGGGCTCCTTTGGCAAGAATCTCCGATGTCGTAGCGCTCCGGAGACTAAAGACCCAACGACAAAACTCACCATCGAGTCACGTGTTCGGTATGACGGCATCCTCCACCATGGCAGTGAACAGGTTCAAGGCAACCTCGTGCGCTGAAAAAGCGTTTGGGGCCACATCTTGGCTTGGTCGATCGGGACCTTCTATGAAATCGTAGACGTCGTGAACTGTACAAAGGTCGGAAGGTGCAGCACAGGTACTGGCTCAGGGGGTAGGCACTGGAAGTCCCAAGCCGTTGCGTTCGTTGTTGCGGTAATCACTTGCAAAGGCCAGAGCCCCGAAGCAATCTGAATCAAAGCTTCGCTTACGGTGTTCAGGGCTCGTCTGTGAAAACAACAGGGGGGGTTAGGATTTCGGGTCGCAGGGTTTAGGGTTGTTTAGGGTATAGTGGTTTAGGGTTTAGAAGGGTTTAGGGTTTAGGGCTTAAGGGATTGGGGCTCGATCCAATCGAAGCATGAAGCCTTGTAATGCCCCACGATATTCGCTGGTGTGGCCAAGGAGCTGGCCAAAGACCGACGTTCTCACAGGCACTGATGGTGGCCTGGGGGCAGATGACCGCGATCTGCAAGCCCAATCGTACAAGAGCAAGGGCCCGCAAGCATGGACTAACGGGGTGTGGGCCAGGGTGTAGGCGCTTGATGATCCGCAATCCGTCCATTGGCACTTCTAAACCGTACTAGTCAGACTCCACAAAAAAAAACGCCTATGTCCATCGTGCTTCCCAACCCCCGAAACCCCAGACTTGCTCCCCGAACTGAACCCGCAAACCCCCCTAAAATCATTATCATTATTATTATTACTACTACTATTATTATTACTATTATTATTTTTATTATAATTATTATTATTTGTATTATTATTACTATTACTGTTACTATTATTAATATTATTATTATTATTATTTATATTTATTTCCATTATTATTGTTACTATTACTATTATTAGGCTCGAAGCACGGTGTAGCTGACGAGATCCGGCTGGAGCTGGCTGTCGCCCAGAGATAGGAACCTCGACAAGAGCAGCCCAGGGTTTCGGGCGTTTGGGGTGGCATGGCTTTTTATGGCTTGGGTTTAGGGTTTAGGGCTGTAGGGCTTTATGGCTTTAAATATAACCCTAAACCCTAGACCCTTATGGCTTTATGGCTTTATAATCCTAAACCCTAAACCCTGTTTATCCGAGCGATGGCCTCCTTCTTTTTGAGGTGGCCTTTCAGGGACCCGTTGGTCTCGGGAGCTCGGGGTACCGGGCTTGCAAGCGCTAGTATTACAAAACTATGCAAGACTGATACATCACTATACTTTACTATACTGTACCATACTTTACTATACTATACTATACTGTACTATACTTTACTATACTACATTAAACTATACATTACGATGGTTGGTGGGAGGCTGCTCTGTGGTTCGGGGTGTTGCACTTCGGGGGGGAGTTTCGACGAAGCCTAGCTCTGAACCCTCGGCACCCGGAGACGAGAGTCGCCAAGCATTCAGTTTCCCTAAGGTCCTCTCGGACACTCGGTTTTGAGGCTGATTGCGGAATGGTTGGGGCCTAAACTCCGTTCTTCGAAGTCGGGGATGGTTCTCGGTAAACCCGAGGGAGATCCCAAACCCAAAAGGTAATGAGGGCATAGGATCTATCTAGTTTATGTGTTGCCCGACAAAAAACAACTCTGAGAAAGCACCCTCCCCTCCCCCATACCTACACTCCCTAAACCCTAAACACAACACACCCCAAGTCCCAGAATCATCTGCCTAGCATTTAGGGGCTCGAGTCCGCTCCCGAACCCAGGTTGCGTGGTCCGCATGGGAGGCTCAGAACAGAAGCGTCGAGCTGGATCCCATCAGCCTTAACCCCCCTAAACCCTGGGGCTTAGGCCCCTAAACCCTAGGGTTTAGGGTTTAGGGTTTAGGTTCCCTAAATGCATTAACTCCAAGCCAAATAAACCCCTGCGGAGCATCCAACTTCCTCAGGTCCACCCTTACGTTACGAATTAGGGAGCATGGCTGGTTTAAGCTTAAGTTTCATGGGGCAGCTATTGGGCCGAGGACGCACCCTTCTTGGAGCTGCACATACACTTCCAATTTAAACTACACCGCGAATAACCTTTGATTGCCTCGTGCCATCTTAGCTAACAGCCCGTTCCCTGAGCCGAAAGGTTCTACATAGGCAAACAGTGGGGCCGTCCAGCCTGGAAACCCATGTAACCTGAGGGTTTCGGCTTTAGGGTGTAAGGCTTAGGGATTTGCCTGTTGCAGGCCTCTAATAGTCTAAAGGTACAGATTATAATCTGATATTAGAAAAATGAACGCTAAAGCCTGAACCGAGAACCCTAAAACCTTTTCCTACAATTAGTCTCCATTGTAGTTCCTGTTTTGGGCTACCAGAAAAGATCCTAAATATCCCTTAAAGGAACTACAATGGATACAATAGGTGCTTGATGCAAGATGCAGATCAACAGCTTCCCTCCAACGTCGCGCGGAAGCAAACGCGCCAATGCCCACCGTGACATGGCCTGAGCTGAACGGAGGAGTTCAGATTCTAGTATAGTTTTAGACCAGTATAATAAAACCTAGTACAGTACGTATGGTACAGTATAGTATGATGGTGCCGCTGGAGCCATGAATCTTAATGCTGGGTCACGCTGAAGGGAACACTCCTTGCGATTAACGGGTTTCCAGAACATCATCACCAAACTCACCAAACCAAACGAGAAACTCCTTGTGATTGAAAATTCACTGAGGAATCACCACTATCTTCGTCATCTGCATCCACTTCATCATCTGTGCCACTACCCCCAAAATGACGAACCTAGCCATCTTGATATCTTTTTTGGTCTCACCGTTAAAATTATCATATTCATAACGTGTTTATGCGGTTCTAATTACAGGTATTGTTTTTGTTGCTGTTGTGGTTGGGACTTATAGTCGAGCTTTATACTTTTTCGTCTCATCTTTATATTTATCAGATTCACAATGCGTATGCGGTTGCTAATTGCTGTTGTCGTTGTTGTTGCTGTGGTTGTTGGGACTTATAGACGGTTGGGGGTGTAGAGTTGATTTTAGAGATGAAAAGGCTAGGCCTGTACACGCACCAAAAACAGCAGTTGTAAGCAGTGTCATTGCTATTTGTGCTACATTGTGATCAACGTTCCTGCTACTGTCCTGTCTGTTCTGGTCTCGATGGTCACTTTCCTTAATGATTAATCTTGTTCATGTGGCTTACTTATGTTTGATATGTCCATGACTTATTACGAATAAGAGTACAATTACCATTATGATCAACGCTGTCAGGATGGATGATTACCACTAGTTGTACTTATTGTGGGTGTTGTTGTTGATGTTATTTTGTTCCTGTTGCTGCCGTAGCTTTGGTGGTGGCTGCGGTTGTCTCCGTTCTTGTTGTTGCTGCTGTTGATGTAGCTGCAGGCGTCTCGGACTTGTTTTGAAGCCACCCGTCAAGCGTCGGAGCCATCCGAAAAGCATCACAAGGCCGTCTCGGAGCCACCCGAAAAGCGGCACGGAACCGTGGCAAGCAACTGTCGACCGGCATTCCTCTGTATAGATGCAAACATCGGATGTGTGTACATACAGTACCTGTTACCACGGACCTGATTCGCCATTGCCTCCTGTTGCATCGTTCTGGCGGGGCTACCCGAGAAGCACAAGGAAACACTCCGCCGCGGAGTGTCAACTGCATCAACAAAAACACAGCACACAAAGCAACTGCAATCTAAGACTCAAGAGCTCCATCTTACGACGCTGATCATCCTAGATATGTCCAAGCGGCTGGTATCCAATGTCCCTTCTTGTCGCAGGGCACCCAAGAACTCGTGAAGAAGGCCCTGTCACAGGAGTTGAGCATTAAGGTCGCTGAACTAGGACAATCAGTATGGCCCGAAGCAGCAGCAGCAGCAGCAGCAGCGGTCGCAGCTCCTGTAGCAGTAGCGGTCACGATAGTAGCTGTAGCAGTGGCAGCAGCAGCAGTAGAAGTTGTGGTGGCGATGATGTAGAAGTAGAATTCTTCTTCTTCTTGTGGTTGTCGTTGTCGTTGTCGTTGTGGTTGTGGTTGTTGTGGTTGTTGTGGTGGTGGTTGGTGTTGTTGGTTTTGGTGTTGATGCTTGCTGTTGCTGCTGGTGGTGGTGGTGCTATGGTTGTTTCTTTGTGATGATGAGAACTGTGGTGATGTTGTTGGTCGGCACGCTGATGCAGCTGCAGACGGCTGCGGTGATGATGCCCCTGGTACTGCCGTGCTCTGGGGCATAAGGATTACATCTCTTCGGTTCACTGTATCGAAACGGCCTTGCTTGTCCGGAGTGGAAGACCTGTAAGCCGCACCAACTCGATGCACTTTGTATCCTATCTGCTGTTCCCACCACAGACTACTTCTGAAACCACGTGCCAGCAGAAGATGGTTCGACTGCAGCCGAAGAGCGGCGAAGAGCAGAGGAACAACCGTAAGAATCTCTGCTCCCCCACGAGGCCTGGAAGCCCGAGTACTAAAATCCTAAACCCTAACCCCTAAACCCTAAGCCCTAACCCAGAGGCCCTAAACCCTAAACCACGAAGCCTCGAAGCCCGAATCCCTAAAGACTCGAAGCCTGATAATTACTTCCATGCCGAGAGCACCATCTGTCTGGCTTTCTTCAACTCCTTCAAGACGAGCATGGCCTCATGCACGTCAGAAACGCTATGGTGTTGGGATTTAGGAGTGGGCACAGCAAGAGTGCGGGCATTGCTGTTAGCGTTCATCACGATTGGTTGAGTCGGCGGTCGAACACTTCTGAGCTTTACTTCGCGGCACTGTCAAGACCAGACGGTGCGCTCGACTTGTTCGCCTGCAGAAAGCGGTTGCCTTGACAAAAGAACCTGCAGCGATACCTTTACTATAAGTAACCGTAAGTACCAAAACAACCGAGTGATGAGATGCAAGAGCGTGCTGCATGAAAGTCCGCACCCTTGATGTGCTGGACAGTCAAGCTTCGGCTACCTGTAGCAGAAGCGGCCCTCCAAACGACTTTACAATATGAGCACATACCGAAGACCCCTAAGACTCAATCGGATTCACAGCAAAGCAACACCTTGAAACCCAGTTTCTATCGTAAGGTGAAGTGGCGACTTTCGGTGTGCGCCGCCACTGTGGGAGCTTCTTGTCCAGCTCTCTGACCATTGATGTCCGATTGCTGCTCTCCTCGTGTGCATACCGGTCATGGGGCTCCTAGTCAACATGAAGCACATGACTTGTCGTTCTGATCTTATGAGTGCTGGTGTTGATATTCTGAAGATTCCCAAGTCGCATGCCTTCCTAGCCCCAGCAGCCACGCAGTCGGCTAATCACTGCTGAAATCATAAAGCCTTCCACGAGGCACTTGTGCAACTTGGCTTAGCATCTAAAGCCGTCTAGGCTTCGAATTGCTTCGACCATTGCAGCATCCTCCTGAATGTGGGTTCAAAGCTCATGCCTCTACAAACAGATTCACCAGTTCAGTATACTAATATACTGTACTTTGTCCGTTTATGGTATAGTATAGTACAGCATAGTACAGCATAGTAGGGTCTAGCGTAGTTTTCTTTGTTGCAAGGAAGGAACTCGAGTCTCCAACTAAGCGGGCACATGGCCGACAGCACCGGGCAGTCTGCCCCCATTACATAAGCCGCGACTACGGCCTGCTACAAAGCTGTAGTGTTTTGTTGTTAGCTACTCAGACTCATATGGGTGGTGGTAGTAGTAGTAGTGGTAGTAGGAGCAGTGGTGGTAGTAGTAGTAGTAGTAGCAGTAGTAGTAGTAGTAGTAGTAGTAGTCGTAGGAGTAGCAGTAGCCGCAGCAGCAGCAGCAGCAGAAGCAGCAGCAGCAGCAGGAGTAGGAGGAGTAGTAATAGTAGTAGTAGTAGTAGTAGTAGTAGCAGTAGTAGCAGTAGTAGTGGCAGCAGCAGCAGCAGCAGCAGCAGCAGCAGCAATGTATATTACAATTATTCTTGTTGTTGTTCTACTTATTCAGG
>CAJNJA010052975.1:0-25059 GCA_905231915.1 Symbiodinium necroappetens
TGCCAAACCCACCTTCTCCTCCCATGTGCAAGAAGCCTTAGCAAACAATTACCGGCAACTCTCACACGTGGACCGCCAGTAGATTGCTGAGCCCCGTGCTTCTCGGGGCAGCCGGGAGGAATTTTGGCCCAATATCTGCAACCACCGGAGCCTTCCCAGACAGCGGCACACATACTTTGGCCATCTTCAAGGTTCTTCTGATACGGCGATGCACGGTGACAGCAGAAAGCTTGTCAAGCCATCCGAGAACCGCAGGCTTGAACCAACTTTGTCCGCCTCGCAGCGTGGATGAACGGGGCGAGCTCTGTAAATGCTCCCTCGCTTTACGATCGGAGCCGTCCTCGCGCTAATCTTGCGAAAGTGTGCTGAGAACTGATCTCAGCAGCGGCAAAACCTGTATTAATCTGAACCTCCTAGGGCAGCAGAACCAACAATCAAAGCAGCTCACAGCCTCAGAGCTTGAATTCTTCTCCGACCGCCTTCTCCGAAGCTTCCCAGAGCGCCTTTGCTGCTGCCTCGTCGTAGGCCAAAGGGTTCTCGTTCGTGGTCTTGATCGGAGAGCCAGTTCGACCCTCGGAGGGTCCATAGTAGGCCCCACCCTCACAGAGAGTTGGATGCGCGACGGCCATGACCAGGGGAAGGGATCCGTCCGCACAGGACTGGCCGCCCTTCTGGTAGCCGGCGCCATCCTTCATGCCCCCACCCTTCTGCGTGGTGATTTGCAGGTTGGTGGCGGCGAGGCCAGGGTGGCAAGATGTGGACTTCATCTTGTCACCGAGGCCGGCGTCCTTCAAGCGCCTCTGCAGCTCGTTCGCGAAGAGCACGTTGGCCAGCTTGCTCTGACCGTAGCGGGCCCAGTGGCCAGTGCTGCCACCGAGGACGTAGGGAGCCAAGTAAAGCAGCAGACCGTGAGGCGGGTGAGGGTTGTTCAGGTTGCTAGCATCCACGGTCGGCTTTCCCTTCTCAGATGCACCGGAGGAGACCTGCGTCAGGGTCACGTCCCCATGCTTCTCTGCGGTGGATTTTAGGAGGGGCCAGAGCCGAAGAGTCATCAGAAAGTGGCTGAGATGATTCGTCTGGATCTGGATGTCGAAGCCGTCCTTTGTCATCTGGACGTCCAGGCCCATAACGCCAGCGTTGTTGCAGACGATGTCCAAGCGATCGTACTGTTTTTTGAACTCATCGGCAAAGCCTCGGATGCTCTCGAAGTCACAGTTGTCCATCTTCATGACCGCGATGGGCTTCGCGTCGATGCCCTCCTCCTTCAGCTTCGCTTCCAATTCGGCAACCACGGCATTGCCCTTCTCGACATTTCTTACGGTGATCACGCACTGGGCCCCCTTGGAGGCCAGGGCCTTCGTGGCATAGAAACCCAGGCCAGAGGCGGTGGAGACCCCGGTGATCAGCGCCACTTTCTCGGACAAATCCTTGATATTCTCAGGATTCTTGATCCACTCGGGGTAGTACTTATCCTCGAGCTGTGTCGGGCCGGAGACATCTGCGCTCTGCGAGGAACCGGAGCCCATGGCGTCTAACAGTCACTGACTTCTCAAGCAGAAGTACTGGACACGTGCTGGGAAAAGGCTGCGGTAGAACAAAGCTCGTTGACCATCCGGCAGGTGCTTCCACATGCAGGCAGAGGCCGCAGTGTCTGCACTGTTCTGACCCACTCTTTCCAGACCGCAGCTCAGCCGTCTTCGAGCGGGTATCCTGGGACAAAGCTGCCACGGGCGAACGGTCGCTTGAGCAGCGTCTGAGGCATGGCAAGCTGCGGCAAAGCGGCCGCCGTCAGCGCCACTTCTTCGGCAAGAGGTGCCGGGCGGCGGCAGAGATTCTGCCACGTCTCGCAGTCGCGTGACGGCGTCGGTCAACGCCTGAGAGCAGAGATACACGAACAAAATTAAGAACGGGCCCCTTGGAAGGAGTTGGCCTCTGCCTGGCCTGGAGCTTCTCCAGGGACTCGAGGAGCGCATCAGACATGCACTCCAAGTCGTCCCCGACCGTGAAGCCAACCCTGGCATCCGAAGGCCGAAGCCGACTCGACTCTGCGAGAGCCTTCGACAGGGCCGGCAGCACCGCTCCAGAAGATCAGCATACCGCCCGCAGTTCTCGCCGAGAACGTGGACGCACTGCTGCAAAACCTGCCGCCGAACCACCAGGCAAGATCACAGCCGGCTTCGGCAGCGTAACCTCACATAACCTCATGAAACTTGTTGCTGCCAGAAAACGATGCATCTGCCATGTGCCTGGCACCCTTTACGGCTGAACAATGACCCTCAACTACCCAGAGATCAAGAGCAATTCTATTAACTCGGACTCCAGCATGTCCAGCAGGCGAAAAACCCTGAATGTTCAACGAATCAGCTCTAATTGCAGAGCATCGGCAGTATCCTATGGCTCAAAACTGTCACTTCGAGACGGCAGCCCAGAAGCACTCCCCCAAGCCCTAAATCCCAAAACCCTTGAACCCCTAAGCCCGACCCTGGAGGCCCGGGCGCACCGTGATCTCCACGGCGGCTGCGGTCCGCGCCTCGGGTGATGCCCGGGCCTGGGCAGCCTGGCTTCCGAGCTCTCTCCGGATTTACGGCATTTTTGGGTGGAGGGGAGGAGCCTTTTGACTCGGGTTTAGGGTCAAGGCTTCTTCATGCTTCTTCACAAATTGTGTAGAAGGCCTATCTTCGATGTGGTTTCGCACCCTCCACTAGGAGTTGCAAGTTCTCCCTCATATAATCGAAAGGGAAGTATGCGGAATCCAATTGGGCGTGCAGCTGTGGCTTTTCATCTGCATAAGTTCGATTGAGATCGACATCAATGAAGCTTCACCAACTTGTGGCCGCTAGAGATACAAGTCGCGGTCGCCGATGTCGCATAAGTCTGCTCCGTGTCGATTTGCAAGGACAGCTTGTCGACTGGCCGCGGGGAAAAAGCTGCTACGTGTGCATCCGGTTTGGTTGACCTCAGGCAAATCGAACGTGATAACGCCTGTTCCAACAACTCCATGTCCAATGTGTGTATAATATGAAGAGTGGTCTCTGCTAGCTGTTTCCTTTCCGGTACCTTTCACTGACATCCTTGACCAAATCGGAAACCTGAATCACCTGAAGGCTGAAGCCTCAAATCCACGAGCCCGAACCCTGACACAGGTTTGGGGCAGTGCCGGAAAGATTGAAATTGTCAGCGGCCCCTACACCACTTACTCGCTTTCCTCTCTTTCACTGTCCGGAGCCCACTTCAAGCCATGCACTCTCCAAACCACCAGTGCTGTGCTTGCAACCTGGAAGCCAAATCGCCAACACCCATGAACACATCATGTAGCGAGATCGGTCCTCCGCCCCTTCATCGCAGGTTCGGAGCAAGCCGTGTATTAACCACCAACGGAAGGGACAACTGCCTGCGCCCCACTCAGCCGCTTGCCGAGCCGGGATACGCCTGGGCTTTTGGTTCCAAACTTTCACGCCCGGGCTCATGCCTCCAAACCCTTGGCAACGAAGGAGAGGTCCGAGACCCATGATGCGAACTTGTGCGAGCGCTTTGAACTACCTTCCGAGATTATCCTTGCCCTCCAAGCGGTAACTGCCCGGAGCTGTGGGGTCGTGCACACAGCATAGCACTGAAGCTCAGGCGAGCCCGCACCGATGCAGGCGTGTTCAACAGGTACCGGGAGTACACCGCCTCTGGCAGAGGCGAACTGAACGACCCCATCACTGACAGGCTGAACACTCCACTTTGAGACTAATCATCAGGCTCATCCCGCTCTCTCCTCATCTCTCCTCTCTCCTCTCCCGTTTTGGCGGCCCCGGCCCGGAGGAGCGCCTCGCTGCTCCGCCGCTGCGTCAAACAGACGCGACCTCGGCCGCGACGGCAGCGCTCGCAACCCGCGAACGCATCCGCCGCGGGGTCCGAACGAATGTCCAGCCACTCCAGCATGGGCAGCACCTTACGTGAGAGGTGCATGGGCTCAGCGGGGTGAGCCAAGGAGGTGCCTGATCCAGGAGCGCAGGAAGCTCCGTGTCGGCTTTTTCCATGGCTCTTCAAGCACCGGCCATGGACTGCTTCTGGTTTTTCCTCTGTTGAATCATGATGCTTCCTCCGCATGTGGCGGCGGTTATCACCATGTCCGCCGACGGTCTGACACATGACTTGAAAAGTCGGGCGCGCTGATGCGCGCCGGCTGTCTTGAGACTGTTGCTCCCGTTTCAGGACTCATTCAGCAGACATCAAGCCTGCATATGCCTGCATCTCACAGTGGACCTCATCGTGCAAATGTGTGCCGGGGAATTCTCACAGAACATCTAGTTGCCGGTATGCTGCAAGAAACATCCATGATCCTCCAAGCAGGAGAGCTCGAAGCGGCCTCTTTTTCCACGCTTCCGCAGCCACCCGTGCTCTCACGGGAGCACCTGAACTCCAGGGGTGGCGGACCGCTCAACACTTTCAGATTCGAAGGGCAGGTGGCCCAGGGCCCCGGCTCAGGCAGGGAGCGGTGCCTTGGCTCTCGAGGCTCTGGCGCTCTCTAGAGCTCTTTTTCTTGCAAAAAGGGGCTCTCTCCCTCTCTCATTCTGTTCCTTGGCTTTTCTCCTCCGATCCCGGATTGAGGCTCGAGCGGGCAGGGGGATGGGTGCCGGGGCTTCCAGCACATTCGGCTTCTGACCTTGCCGGTTCGGAAACGAGATACTCGGAATCGGACGGGACTGGCTGAGCCATGCACTTGAGGGCAAGCTCTTCTTGAACTCCTGCAAGACACAGGAGAGACGCAAGAAAGGGTTTAGGGAGCGCAACAGAGCCCCAAAAAAGGGAAGGAGGGGTGCCCGGACTCCTCGTACTCGTCGGGAAGCTCGGAGTCCGACTCGAAGAAGAGGTAGGACAAAGTGATGTGGTCCACGTGGTCAAAGCGACTGGGCGCGGAGACTCCCAGTCGCAGGCTGACAGGCGCGTCCCCTCTCCTACGTCGCACCAGAGCTTCGCTGGGGAGGTCGCTTGTCACGTCCCATCATCGGGTCCTTTGGATCAGGGCTTCGGGATCTTCCGCAAGGAATTCGTGAGGTTTAGGAAGCATTTCATGGTACTTCCAGCTTTGGTCGATGCGGCAGCACTCAGCACGTTGAACTCGTCTCCACAAGACACCCGACCACACTGTCAGTCGAGTCGCAATGAAGAAGAAGATCGGTAGGTCGACCTCTTCACCTCGATGCCACACGCTGCCGCAAGTCTAGCAAAGGCTGAGCTAAGTCCGCCGAGGTTTCTAGAATGGTGCTGTCGACGGAAACGCAGCTTCTGTGTCAGGGTCGAGCGGCCTGGATTGATCAGCTGCTCGTCAAAGCAGAAACACTGGATCCTTGCTCTGTCCGGAGCTGCGCTTCTCAGGGCTCCAGGGAAGCTACAAAGAAAACTCAGGCAGGTAATTGGGTGCAACACTACAGTCTGGGACGGTGCCCGCAGACTCGCAGAAACAGGGGGGCTACGACTGCTAGTTGTGAAGTTCACAGGTAGAGGCCGCGGCCCCGAACCAACTTGCGCTTCACCTAGCAACACCTGAACTATCATCGATACCGAGAAGTTAAGGACCCCTGAGCCAAGACACTACTTCTCAAAGCGAGACTGCAGGCGAAGTGAGATGGACGTCCAGCGAAAGAACGCGATGATTCCAACAAAAGATGCATTGAATGAGTAAGCCCAACCGGCACCGAAGACCTGGAAAGAAACCAAAAAATCTTTGCGCCACGACGCTTGTTGAAGTAGAGTCCTGCCTAGGTCGAGCAACGGAGCGGAAGTGCCAAAAACCCTTGGCTTCGCGGCTTCGACTCAAGCACAAGAGCTCTGGACTCGTTTAGGTCCCGGGGTTTAGGGGTTTAGAATCTCGGGTTTAGATTTTGGTTTAGGGTTGAGATGCCGCTCCGAATCTGGCTCTGCTGGACGCTCCATCTGCTGCATGAACAATCCTGAAAGTTTCTCCCGTACATGGAAAGCTTCCGCCTCTGCAGGAATCATGTGGTACACGGACACGCCGATAATTGGCCGATCGCTGGTGTTCCTCGCATAAGCAAGATCCGGCAAGAAGGAACTCGCAAGTTGGTTCGTGAAGTCCCGATTCAACTTGTCACGGTATAGGATTGGTCCACCATGCTTGCAGCAGAAGGCGCATACTTGAATGGCAGCCGGCCACCATCAAACTTTCTCGGAACTGCTGGACCATGCTGCACTGTGCGGAGCGGAGGAGAGTCAAACGACAGGAGACGATCTCGGCTCCGCACTTGGCACGGTAGAAGGCTAGCGCAGTCTCCTTGTAGGCGCGGGACGGAGGAATACGGAGGATGACATGTGAGCTCCAATGGCAGTCGACAATTTCATAAAAATATGTGACAATCTAGCTAGGGCTAGCAAGTAGTCCGATCCCGTGGCAGATACAAAACGATTGCCAAAATCCCGTGAAGACACATCTGTGTGCGTTAAGGGGCGAAACCTGATCCTCCCTCTTTTTCGCCCCCGCCCCCCCACGCTGGTCCCCGAGGCCAACAACCACGCGCCGCTGCTGCGGAACAAACTGCCACGGCAGGGAGGTATGAACCTGACTGGCAGATCAGAGCTCGGGGAGGTCCGGGCTTCTGGCAAGATGAAGCTTTGGGAGTCTGAGGTCTGCCATAGAGCGGGAACTTAAGACCCGAACCACACACTTCTCAGTACATTCTTTCGCGTCGCAAGTGTTTGCCGGGATTTGTTCTGTGTGCGAGCCCCATGAGACTCGCCTTGGTACCTGCCACCTTGGAAGCCGATTTCTCGCCAGCAAACTGCACCTTCCCAGACGTATGTCCTATGTAGCCATGGTTCTCGTGCTGGCCTACATGGACCAAAGTATTACAAGAACATATTGAACTTCGCAGGGTGATGAATCATCCGGGGTTGCATTTACGACACCAAAGCTTCCGTGTTTCGCCATCCATCAAGTCATCGAGTGGCGAGCAGGGTGCCTGTACTTACTTGTCAGGACTTACCAGCATTGCCAAGGGTTCCAGGCCTCAAAACATCACAGTTCCAGTGGGGGAACGTCTGGAAAACCGCATGCTGTGCCTGACGGTCCCTCTGCCACGGTCTCCAAGGACTTCGGCGATGCTTGGGTGGGTAGGACTGTAACGGTATAAACAGAGCGTGGGTGTTCTTGTTGCTCAGCAATATTGGTGGACTCAACATTTCATTCATGAAACGACTGGTCAACTTATTAGGACTGACGGCTCTTCTGTGCCCAGAGCCCTGCATGCTGACGCAGGGACTGTCGCCGCGAAGTCCACGGTAACGAGGCGCTTGGCATCCACAGAATCCTGGAGAGGAGTCTTCAGATGGCTGAAACAAATTGACATGGCTGCAGGCTTGGCGGTGTCGGCCTCAAGCCGGGCGAGAGGGAAGGCAGATTCGCAAGCACTCGCTGTGGCTTCATCCGCGAGGTTTCGGGAGGGCAGGTGTCGGATCGCGTTTTCGGATTACAAGCTGGGTGCGGTAGGGTGAGATGCGAAGGCCCTCCGATGGAAATCTCTGGCAGAAGTTCGGGATGTTCGACGAATCCCAACATGCCCGAAGGCCTACCTACGGTCTGGGATCTATTGGGGTTCAAGGCAGCTGCTGCCAGCCATCGGTCCTTGGACGGAGGTGGCGAGTACTCTTTGTGCCCCACCGATGATGCCTCCCAACAGCTCACACATTGACGAGGCCAAGAGCATGACTAGTAATAAATGTTCAGACATCTGTCTGACCGTGCATACACAGATCCCCCAGGCCTGCCAAGTGCCAAGGAGGCAACAAAAGGCTCTGCATGGATCTTAGCAGCCCTGTGCCTCAGTCCTGGTCCGAAGTTCCGAAGCGCCCAGCTCCAACCGGCCTGGCCCTGGCCTGTGGCTTGGCAGTATATCTTGTATAGCCTGGCGACAGACCCCGCCACCAATCCTCCCATGCGCCACACCGCATCTTGACACTTGACTTCGCGATGCTGCCAGGGGGCGGCACACATGCGAAGACCAAAGCGAAGATCGTCATGCCGGCCGCACCATACCACCAGGTCTCAGAAAGCTTACCGCCGGGCTCTCTAGGCTAGGCAGAACTTCAGCAGCTCTTGCTTTCAATCAGATTCGGATCCTTCACGGCCGCTCCGCCTTTCGGGAAATTGGCGACACAGCGGGGCCCCGGCGGTCTGCAAGCTTTGCTCCAGCTGTCTCCGCCTACCTCTCGGCAAGAGCTGCCTCGGCGGAAGAAAAGGCGGAATTTCGGAGGCTGTCTGTGCCCATCTATCCCTGTACATAATCACATACTGTTTGCTGGTTGGTTTGGTCTGAGTCTATGTTGAAGCCCTCCACGTCCACGCATGCCGGCAGTCTCGGCTGCGCAACAGTATAAATACACACATACACACATACACACACGCATCCATCCATCCATCCATCCATCCATTCATTCATTCATGCATGCATGAACACATGGAGGATGGATGGATGCATGGATGGATGGAGGGAGGGAGGGAGGGAGGGAGCAATCAATGACGGGTGGATGTGTTCTTGTGTATGTGCATCCATACACACATACAGGACATAATCATACACAGATAGATAGATGAAAACAAAAACAAATAGATAGTCGATAGATTGATCGGTAGATCGATAGATCGATCGACGGATCGATTGAGAGACGGACAGATTGAGATACACAGGTCGGTCGATAGACAGATAGGTCGAAAGATCGAAAGGTCGAAAGGTCGATAGGTCGATAGGTCGGTAAAACTGGATCATCAGCACAGACAGTGCAAGCACTCGGTCATGATTTCTTGCGGCACTCTGCGAATATCTATCGACCTATCCGCCTATCTCTGATCAGCAGACTCAGGAACTGGGGAGTCGGCTCGTCGGTCGGGCCACCAAGGAAGCTTCTGGAGGAACACCTGCATGGATGGGGCAGCCTGGGCACGATATCGCACGCGAGGGCTTGACTTGGGACGTCCTAGAACCCTGTTGGTGCCGTCTACGGCTTTTCAAGTTACTCCGAGCATCCCTGAGAAGCGACCGTGCGCAAACCCGGGTCGCCTTGCAACAAAAGCTGGGGGCTGCACTGATGGAGACGTGCGTGGCCAAAGGCCATGCCTGCCGCTGACACGCACTCTAACTGTCCAATCTGCATTGTCTCGGTCGTCCGGAACATACGAAACACGCACCATCACAGACATTTTCTGAACGCATTTGTCTATGGAAATCAACACAATGGTTGACCTCCCCAATCCACAAACACAGGTAGAGTGCAAAGATCGTGAGTGGGCTACTGCAACTCAGCGCTCCCTTTGATCCGGTTTTGTGTTTTCGTGTTTCTCGTTTGCTTGGATGTCTTACTTTCGGCCCTGCAACAGAACAAGGCACAATCCATGGATGCCCCTCGTGCCTGGCACGCGCGCATGGGCAAATCTGAGCTGCGAAGCATGCATCCTGCAGTGGCAACTCTTTCATGGCTGTTTGTTGACGAGGCGGGCTCTACGAATCACAACAAATACAGTCCGGCTTAAACTCACTGGGTTTGAGGTGGGCTGAGAAAGGAAAGATGCGAGAGCTAGCATGACAGGAAGCCGCACAGCACAAACCGGATAACTATCGCCGACAAAGCATCTAAAAATCAGACTCCGTGCCTGCAAGGCTGAAGGAAGGCTCCGCTCAGCCGTACTTCTTGAATCGGCTGCTTCAATGTGTCCAGAATCCAGAACATTCCAGAACTGGGCCGGGCCTGTCCCATCTGGCCGAACGCAGCCATCTCGCACGCGCTAGCATGACTACAAACGGCTCTGGACAGCATGCGAGTGCGGTGAGGGTTTGCACATGCATCACACATCATATGGCTTGGTTCTTGCTTCTCAAGGAACCTCCTGCTGCACTACATTTTTGACCCAGCACAACTTATTACTGGAGGCTGCGACGATGACGTGCCCTATGCAGTGAAGCTGAAACTGCAAGCCAGAATAACCACAGCGTGGAGTCTCGTTGCCTCTTGGAGCAGCTTTCTTGCCTTCGGCTGTCATTCTGAAAGCAGCTCCACCGGAGGTTCTGGTCCGACCAGTTGCCGAGACATTCTCAATACAACATGAAAATCTGTATATGAATAGCAGCCGAAGCACGCAACAACAGAGCATCCCAGATTAGAGCATCAAGGGGCGCAGCAATCGTAGCAGCAGACGAAGCATGAGGATAGATGCCCGCTTTGGCCCCTCCTTTGGAGTGCATTGCACTTTGCGACTCCGGTCATGAACTAGTGAATCGCGATACTTGTATGTTTGGTCCGAAACTTGCGGACTGAGGGGTGACGACCAAGTTGCAGTTGTAGATGACAGGGATAGCGATGCCACACAAGGCCGGACAGTTTGGAGCTTGGTTTCGGCTGTTAATCGGTTTGGTGGGGGGCTTCTGATTGAGGCCAGTATTACAACAAACAAGCTCTGAACAGAGCCGCGCATCTGCATGGAGCCAGCCCTGCCGTCGTCTAGGACGGTGCCCGCAGACGTAATTGTGCCAGACACGGCAGATCACAGCAGCATGTCGTGCATGATAACCAAAGCCAAGACGGACAGCAAGGCGGTGGACTTCTGGGGGATGATGCCGGGATGCAAGCATAGATGCACGGCAACGCACATCAATTCATTTTCGCTCATGCATGCACTTGGTGAGGCGGTGGAGCTCGACTGGGGCCGCTACAGGTCGTTCCTGCTCTTTGCTTGAGCCTTTCCACCTCCTCACCCAGGACTGTACACTGCGAAGCTTTGCCCTCCTTTCCTGAGGGGGTCCAGGAAAATCAGACTTGGGGCTTCCACGAGCGCTGTTGGCAAGGCTCAGCAAGCGAAGTGAGGCACAAGTGCATCCGGTTGGTGACATTCGACATGATGAGCTGTCACGATAGCAACTCTGTTGCACTGTCTAAGTAGGCAAATGATCAGAACCGTTTCCGGCAATTGAAAAAGGCGACTAAAGCTCTGCGGAAACCGCCTTAACTCTGGAGGATCCAGTCTCCGAGCTTCGACAGCCTTTGCTACACTTACGAAGCCATCACTGAGGAGTTCAGTACTTGAGATACAGAAAACGGTGCAGCCCAGGATCCTGGCAATGACTCTGAAGTTGATCTCTGCGTGCCACTACTCCCTCTTTGCGCGTTGCGAGCAGCGGCTCTGCCCGACGTCCTGCGCGGCAGCGCAGGCTCCGTGGAGGGCGCAGCGCCAATGCCTGGGGGTGCACCATCTGCCGAGAGGCACAAGGCACCATGCTCAGAAAGTCTCTGAAGAACTGGGACCCTCGAAGCGCGTGCCTTGTCCGGTTTTGTGTCATCTCCCTCCTGGCCATCGTCAAGGAGCCTCCAGGCTCTGGCACGATCGATGCTGCGCTCGAGAGTATGCAATGTTGCTGCAACTTCAAACACTGGCATTCGACAGGGGCTGAAGCGCTTGCTGTACCAGAAGCTAAAGAGACGACTTCTAGTGCCGCGGAAGGAAGCTGTGAACCACGCCTGCTCTCGGAGTGCAGCCCGATGAGACGTGCCAGTTGGTGGACCACCTGACGGAAAAGAACTCCAAATCCTGTTTGATCAGGCTTCCCTGCTACAGGTAACACCTTTCAGCTCCTTATGCACCTTTCAGCACAAGAAGACTAGTAGAAGACTGCGTGTTGCGATGCGGGCCGTTGCAGGTAGACTCGATCAACCGTGGATCCGAGGAGCTGCCCCAACTTTCCGTGCCTTCCGCTCCGTGGCATTCAGGCCCATCAGGAGCATCTCATCGGCAGGGGGTGCACCGGCCTTGAGGCTCAGCCCGAGAGCTTCCCCTCTCACGGCACTGGCACCGAGGAGCAGACTTCTGTGGCCAAGTCACCGTCCGTCCATAAGAGCTGCCTCACGCTCGAGCTCGGGGACCACGACTCACGAAGGAGGGGAGTTCTGAGGAACTCACCACATCAGCAAGTCCTGCTGACTGGACTCCGCACACCGATTCGCGAAAGACAGGCCCCGTGACAAGAAGCAGCAGCAGAGCAAAAAACGATGCAAATATGCAAACTACACTTTATCATACAAGATCACATGCAAAATTACGAGGGCAGCCTGCTGTGCCGCGGGAGAGCCCCTTCGCTCTAACTGCAACCGAAAGCTCCTCCGCTTCCAGGCCGCGCGTCTTTCCAAATGCCACCTGAAGCTGGACTGGAGCACAGTTCCGTCGGGAAGGGCAGGAGGCTTGTCTCCACTGTCTTCCGTCCTTCTGTGTTGGTGCCTGTGGCAGTGACTCCTCGTGCTTCCAACAACCTGCAATCCCTCCGTGATTCTGTCCACAGGGCTCGTGATCCATACCGATGCCCTAGCAAGTTGAAGACATACTATCATCTTACACAATCCACATCTAATATGTACCATGTGACATGTATATGTATGTATGTGTATATGAATATATGCTTTGCGTATACATACACATATACATGTGTGTGTGTATGTATGTATGTATGTATGTATGTATGTATGTATGTATGTATGTATGTATGTATGCATGCACGTGTATGTGTGTATACATATATATGATGTGTGTGTATATATATACATACATATGTACAAGCCGTCCGAACACAGGTTCACCTGATCCGAGAACAGCTCGAGCTCACTCCAATCTTCCTTCCTTCTCGGGAAATTGGCGTAACGCGTAAGAGACCAGCATTCAATCAATCATGTCTGACAGCCAAGAAGGCTCGATTTGCGCAGTTTTTCCATGCTGCCAAGCCTGGACTTCGTGTCACGGAGCAGAAATGAGGCCCAACCACGAAGGCAACCACGACTTCCAGACACACGTGTGTATTCGCAGGAAATGACGAACTTCTTCCTGTTGAGGGCTTGGGGAGGGAGCAGCAGCTGAAAAATACCGCTCTCTCGCAGACAGCCGCGCCCTAGTTCAAGTTTTCGGATGGGCAAGAAACGTCAAGATCCTTGCGCCAGGGCCACAGCCGTGGTAAACCCCATGTGCATGCCACAGGCAGGAAGGGGAGGGCCATCAAGCCATGTTCTGCTGAAAAATCAATACTTTCACCCGCCTCTGACCTTCAGCCACCAATAACTCCAGCCGGTATCTGCGCTGGAGTTTCGGAGTTTCATGGTTCTCGCTGTGGCCTGGGGGCCACTTTATGGTGCACAATAGGGACCACAGGGCACCACACCACGGGAGAGCACGGCCTCGGTCAGCTCCTCCAGCTTGGCTATCAGCTCCTGGCTGTGGCTCTGTGTCGGGATGTCGGAACCACTCAGACCGATGATGTACACAGCTTGCTCCAGATTTGGGTCCCCTCTGGCCAGCTGTCGGACTTAACACAACCGCCCGGAACTATGGACAAGAGCGAAAGAGACCTGAACCTCCATGGCTTCATATGGCTTCCATGGCCACTCTCAGAGCCGGCCTGTGAGGACTGGCTCTGAGCAAGGAATTGCCAGTTCTCGCGGAAAGCGCGGCGAACCTGCCCACACTCACACCCCGGGTGTGCCTAAATCGGAAAAACCTGTGCCCGTGATAGTAAGGCACACAACCGCCCGAAACTTAATGTGATCCTGTTCGATCGGGATTCGGCCTGGGCCTCCAGGTAAAATAGCTTCAAAAGGCAGAACCATTGCACGGATTCTTCTTTGTCCTCGCCTTTTGCTCAAGCAATCCTGGCTTTCATCGCCGACGTCCAAAGACCCCAAAGCCCCGAAGAACTTTCGCTCCAGACCTAGATTGATACTGCTTTCGACTCCCCACGCTGGTCTCGGACAACTGATGACAACTCTCCAGCAGCCTGGCGGACCTGCTCCTCAGCCTCCCAGGCATCACCCTGGGCAGACACGCTTGGCCCTAGAACGCTGAGTTCTGACCGGAAATTCCGCTCAATCAGAGGTCTGTCAGCAATTCCACCCCTCACCCACACCGAGGCGCCTCATTTTCCTGTGGACTCCGCCTTCATCCCTGAAGCATCCAACCCTGTGCGGTCCCAGCCTTGGGCCTAGCCCGCTTCGGCGAGCGGCCGCGGCTTTCGGCAGCGGCCCAGGCCTCCAGGGCGTTGCCGGGGCCTTGGATAGGGCTATCGCGTGCCGGCCCCTTCAAGCCCTGGCTTCCTCCGAGCCGGGCCTTCGCACTCGAGGAGACGGTAGAAGGCGGAAGGCCGCACTCGAGGTCGCTCCTGCCAGATTCTACTGCCGTCAACTTGTATTTCCAGCCCGAAGTGCCGCATTCTCAGGCAACCCTGCAGTCGTGAGGTAAGGCTGCATCCACACCTGTTAAATAGTCTCAGCGATAAAGCCGGCATCTGCGAGCGATCCATCCTCTTCCACACCATCCACATCTTCTGGCAGGTTCTCCTGGTGCTTCCCACTTGCTCGGGGCTTGGCTCTGAAGCTACATTTGTCGTCAGTAGTCTGGGTAAAAGGATGCAAGACAAGATAAAACCAGGGCCTCGCCACGCGCTGACATCACACGCCTCAAGGTGTTGACCTCTGGGCCCAGGTTGCAGGGGAGCTTACCATAAGGGTGGCCATGTCGCTGCCTAACCCACACATTCGGCGATCGATGCAACATGGGGACGATCATCCCCATGAACATCCCCCCAGACATCCCTCCAAACATCCCCCCAACCATGCCACAACCCCATGAACATACATCACCCACCCACGCCCACAAACACCCACACAAACACAAACAGTGTCCTAGACATGGGCCCTCTCACAGTGCCCATGTCTTGGGGCCCTCTCACAGTGCCCATTTCTAGCCGATCGTTCCAATTTTATCGGATGTTCCCCCAAGGAATCGACACAGGCCCTCTCTGAGTGCCTGTGTCCTTGACATGGCCCCTTTCACAGTGCCTATGTCCTAGACATGGGCCCTCTCAGAGTGCTCATGCCTAGCTCATGGCTCCAGTGCTGTGGGATGATCCTCGATGGGCCCCCTCAGAGTCCCCATGTTAAAACTACGACTACAACTACTGAGCGATGTTCAAGGAGATGATCGGCATGTCCCTGGGGGCATGAGTTAGGCTGTAGGTGTCCAGCCTTAGCTTGCAAGACAGTGAAGCCAACTTCGAGAAGTTTCGGAGCTCGAGGTCTCACGGTTCTCAGCTGCACCAAGAGCCGAGAAAGGACGGAAAGGAGAGAACAGAGGGGCCAGTGTCTCTCGGCAACAGTGACACGATGGTCAAAGCCTGCAGACCCGAGAAAAGGAGTGGAAGATTCGATGTCGTCAGCAACCGTGGGAGAGTAGATGCCACTCGCAATTCCACCACATTCGGGACCTCTGAGTGACCGACAAGATCCACCGAGTGCGTGTACCGGCGGTGCTTTCGACTGCCAGGTCTGCCTTCCAAACTGATGTGAAGCATCGACACCTACACACATGTTTTCCGCATTAGTTGGATGCGCTGCCATGTCTTTCATGTCATCAGACGCCGATGCTCCATTGACACTTCCGGGGTGCTCAAACAACTCCCAACCGCTGAGTTCTGCGGACCTTCTTTCGAGCGGCTGCGCAGGGAGTCGCGCTCCTCAGGTCCACAAGGAGGAAAAACGAAGAGAGAAGGAGAGAGTAGCGAGTCAACGAGGCTGCGAGTGAGCAATCCAGCAGAGGGAGTGGTGAGTAGTGGCGACAGTGAAGCAGGTTGGTGCTTCAAGATCAGTGTTATTTTGAATGCACAATGCCACAGAAGCTGTCTCAAAGGGCGCTGCATGTTTGCGGCGTTCACCGCTGCTAAATCGCCAGAAAGAGAAGGGGAATGCTGCTCCTGCACGATTGCAAACTCAATCGCATGAAGCCATCGCAGAAACGCATAGCATTTGGACCTGCTCGAGGAAGAGGCGCCCTCTGAGGCACATGGGACCTGTGCCCGCTTGTCTCTGCTCGGCGACAAGAGGCCAGGATCCCATAAGGTCCAGACACGGCAGGAACCATTCCGCCAACGCTAGTCTCCGGCACAGAGCTCAAGCTCCTTCAACGAGACATGGAAGCATCTCGACAAAGTGCGGCCTGCTGATGAAATGCAGTTGAAGCCAACCTGTCATCTGGAGCTTGAGTAGATTCATTCTCGACGGTGTCGCTAAACATGTCCTGCCAAAGGGGCAGTCAACTGCGCAACAAATCTGTCACAAACCGCCCCCGCGCACCACCTTGCTGTCTTCTGCCTAGATTCCAGAAACCCCTCCGTCGCACGTAAGAGAATCGGACGCCCATCAGTTCAGCAGGGTCCTCTACAAAAAAACACACACTCCGCTACCCTAGACTATCCTACAGTGCCCGGGTACCCCACCCAGTGCCAGGCCCCCCCTACATTCGAGCCGAATGGCAGGGATGCAGCTTTGTCATGACATGCCATGCCACATTTCAAAAAGAGCAGCTCGAGAACAGTGAGCAGGGCCGCCATTTCCAGTTGCCGCTTCGCTTGCATCCTGCCAACACATGCCAACACCTTCGGCAAGGCTTAGTTCCAAGCTCCCCGACCTACACCTTTGGCCTCTGACCCGAAGCTTTCCATGTCCTGACAAGAACGCCAATCCTGAAACATGAGAGCCCGTTGGAGAGCCTTAGAGTGTGGAACAGCTTCGGGTCGTGCCCGCCCCAGTGCTGGGACCCTGAGTGAGACTGAGCTCTGCTGGAGCCCTAGCTCTCTTCACAGGAGAAAGCACCTTCAGAGCGGAACCAGGGCTGGGTGGCTGGGTCCCAAAACAGCTTCCATGATCGTCATCCTAGAGTGGGTCAAGGGCAGAACTGGGTGCTGTTTGCATAGGCTGCATACACTCTCTCAGCTGCCAGCAACGTGAACTCGGAGACTCTTCACTTCCCGAAGCAAGCAGAACTTGCAGCAACTAGCAAACTCCCGGAGCTTGCCCTCACCTGCGTCCGGCGAGGAGGCGGCGCTTCCGTCCAGCGCTCTAGGTCCGTTCGCCGTCCCATGCCTGCAGCTTGCAAGCCCTCGTGCCCCCATGTCTGGTCAGGCGTTCGGCGTTCAGGCGGAGCATCCGAACGATCACGCTCCCAGAGCATGTCGCGCCTCTGCAGGCGCGCATGGACGCCTTTGCAAGAAGCACAGGAGCATTGCAGACCCCAAACCCACTCCCAAGGAAACCTCATAACTCCCCACAACAAGGACAAAGCTCATGAGAATCAATTCGTTGCATTAAAAAAGGACAAAGCCCTTCACCGCTTCCCAAGCACCCAAAGTGCCTGGGCCGCCACAGCAACGCATCGCAGTGCCGCCTCTGCCCGGGCACTTAGGCGACGAAGGCCTCGGATCTCGAAGGAAATGCATCCAGCTGTGCCTTCTCGACCATGCTCCCGTGATGAGTCGGCATGGCAAGCAGGACGGGCACGGTCTCATTCGTACTGCCAGAACTGCTTATTTTTCGAAACTGGTTAACTGACTAGTGTTACTGCGAAGCCAATTTCATGAAGACCTCTGCACCGAGCCACCACTGCATATCCCCGTCTTTGATTCGAACACCATCTCATGAGAACAGAGGCCCGTGAAAGATTCCTGCTACATCCTGCTTGGTGGGAAGTCGGTTGGGGGACGGGGCCCTAAGACTTTAAGAAGCGGCGATGTGTGCGGGCACTTCTTTGAGGCTCCGGCGCTCGGCTTGGCCCTCTGCCCGTGCGGACCTCCTGGCCTCCCTGGCCTTGGCTTTCGCAACTCTGAGCAAAGAAGAGGCCCGCATGGCCCGCGGCCTCTGCCCGTTTCAGAGCTCGCTCTGCATAGGCCTCCGGAAGCTTTCAGAACTTCCAGCATGCCGCGGATGTTTAGACTCAGACACGGCGCCTCTGCCTCGTCTCTTGGGAGGCAGCGGCGTAGGCGGCGGCCCTTTTGATGCCTGGGCTCCTGGCTGGGGCTGTAGAAAAACGTTAAGAACCGAGCCGGGTGTGTACATTCAGATGTTCGAGAGACCGAGGTCCTGCGACCAGTTGTTGAAGATCTGGCCGAGGTGTCGCAGTCCAGCTTCTCGGACGTCTGCTACCTCAGCAGAGCCAAAAGGTCTTCCCTGTCTAGAGTAGGATTGAGCTTCATTGTCCTGGAGAGTGCCAAGGCATGCCTTTCACAACAAGTGCCGGGCCGTTCGCCGGAGGAAGATTGCCTCAAAAGAAAGCTGAAAAGCGCGGACGCTGCGAAGACATCTCCAATTGGCTGAAGCCTCCTCCATCGACTGCACAGTCTTGCTGTGAAGGCGATGGCCCCCGGTGCAGCGCCGGGCATCAAGGACAGCCTGTTGAGATCATCCCATGGCTGGTTGCATGTTGTTTCGTGCCAAGCAGAGGACAAGGGCAGCAGCAGTGGCGGCAGTGGGAGCAGCTTCTTCCCTTTTCACACCCCGGCCTGATAGCAAAGTCCGAGGCCACCACCCTGGGCAGATTACTGCAACCACCGCAGTTCACACGTTCTCTGGCGGCCGGGAGGAGACGCGAGGACTGGCATTGGCAGAGTAACCCAGGAAGCTCGGGTTTGGAATGAGATCAGGTTTCTTAAAGCCTTTCAGCTAAAGCTACAGATCCCAACCACAAGCCCTCCGCCACAAAGACTCCTCACATCATGACTCCGGAACGGTCCACGCCCGAGAGTCCGGCGCTGCGGACCTGGAACGACGAACCTCCGATTCAGCTATGGAGCTCGCGAAGGAAGGACACCCTAAAGCCTACCTTTCGTGGATATGGGGTACCGCAGAGCATCACACACACACACATACACACACACACACACACGCACACGCACACGCACGCACCACAAGGGCCAGTCCTGCTACGTGCACTGCTCGCAAGACTGCTTCAGCATCGCCTCCTTCGCACTGTGAGCAGAAGTAAGTGGCCCGGTCCACAAATGCGTGCAGCAAGTGAGTGTACAAACCTCAGGCCTGTGGCGGCTGCGTGCTCTGCGGCGGCGACGATTTCTGCCCGGGCACGCACTGCGATGTCGCGGCTCGGCAATCGGCAAGACCTAGCAGCAGGGAAATTCCAAAGTCTGTGGCTCTGGGGGATACCGTTCGATTTGACGAAAGGGGCGGGCGCGATCGCAACTCCGTGAAGCGTCAGCCGCACCTGCGGTTTAGATTCAGCAATGAAGGTCCGCAGCCCACTCGTGTCGGCACGCACCCTGTGGTACCAACCGGATGTGGTTCTCACCTGAAGGGCAGCTGTGTATGCGGATGATTGCTGATGACAAAGGAAGTTCGAACCCATTAAAGGCCCAGGCTGACCAAACGTTGCCACGGAGCGTGCGCCGGACCTCGCGACGGGAGATGCGACAGTGCAGCCTGTGCAGCTTGGTCAAGCCGCTCAAGAGATGCAGAATGCTCCAACATAATGCTGTGGGACACGTCCTTCCCGCCCCAATTGAAAGCTGTGATTGAACCAAACTTCGCAGCGCTCTTTTCCAGTGGGCGCTGTCACGCGCGCTGTCTCACTGGTGCTGGGGCTGCTGGGGTTTGCTCTTCCCTGCCTGGCGACACTGCAAGAGCTTCTTAGCTGCTCCCTGGTCCTGTCTCACTGCCCATCAAAAACTGGGTGGAGCCTGCAGCCGCTCCAGCTGGTTTCGTGCCTCGGACTTCGGGAAGTTCCTGCGGCAGTTGGGAGGTTTTGTTGAAGATCTTGACATGTCTGCGACATCATCGAGTCCTGACATCGTAATAGCTCGGCGCAATCTCTAAGAGCCATTCGCCTCTCACCTGAACAGACACCGTGACACCGGAGAGACTCCTCATTAAACACCCCGGCACCACCATAGACCACAAGCTGTTGGCCCTCACTGTCACACATCAGGGCTGCAGCAGAACATCCTACAGTACGGCTACTGGCCCTGCCTGGGTCACAGTTCGGATGAAGTTTTTCGACGTCAGCACGAACTCGTGGTAGAGCACCTGGTCCGCCACATCTGCAAGCGCATGAATTTTCACATGAGGCCCTGCAACAACAAGGACGGGACCCATTCCGGCTTGTGCGTGATGCCCGTGGAAGGATGCAAAGCCACAACCTGGTTGTCTCTGACCTTGCACCAAAACATCGTGAGCAAGTCTGATAAGCAGGCTGTCTTCTTTGCTCCCGAGTTGCAGTCAGGTAGTGGTTGCTCTTCTCGAGGTGGGCAACCTGCATGAAATAGCCGGCCACCAGGCAGCGTCCTCAGCTTTCCAAGTGGAGAACGCAATCTGACATCTTCTCATTGATGGTCAGCGATCATTCAGCGATACATTGTTGAAGTTGATCCGACTGTGAAAACGTCTCTTCGGCAGCAGAGCAGCTGATGTTGGGATAGTATTCCTCCATTGGTGGTGCATGTCAAACCACCGTGGGAGAAGTAAACAGGGCTGACAAGTCCTTGTCTCTGAAGTCCGTGCTGAGCATCTGCCTTGCATCGTTTCGGTACAAACAGCTATTAGAAGCACGGCGGTTGAAAAGTTGAGAACTCTGCAGATTCAAGCGCTCCATGGTTCGCTTGAGCTGCTCGCGCACGTTCTCCGCAGACTTCATGGACCTGGGCTTCAGGTAGGGAATGGTAGCAAGCCCTGTCGTGAGACGAACGAAGTCGCACCTCGCGTTGATGTAGTTGTCGAAGCAGAACTGTGTTGGATCTGCGCCCTCCGTGAGATACTGCTTGTACCTCGGATTCTGTTACTGCGGTCTGGGACGGACCGCTGGAATCTGCCTGAAATACCAGAGACCCCTCCAGAAGGCGAAGATACGCATGGAAGACGTTGAGGAGGGTGAGGTGGTCTCCATCCAAGTGTGTGAAGCGGCCTTTTGCATCGTCAGCTTCCTTGGAGTTCCATCAAGGGCAAGTAAGCGGAGGGGTCAAAGACAGTAGGCTGCGAGCAAGGCGCTTTGCCGAATTCCTTCGGTCTGACGAAAACGTTGGGCACGGAAAGCATGGCGGAGATGGACAGCATCTCGTTGCTGCACTTAAACTTGGGCCTGGGATTTGGGCAAACATGTCCTCATGCAAGGCTTCTTTTCAATGCAAGTTTGGGTGCATTTACGACTCTTCGAGATTGCGCGGTCCCACGAAACAGAGTTGTAGTTGTCTCACAACGGAACTAGAATCTCGAAGATTTCCCAAAAGACCGGCGGCGGCCTTTCATTTGCAGTTTCATGCCCTGCACCGGAATACCAAACCCCAAGAAGTCGGTGCAAGGATGGGTGGAGGACGGTGGGGTTTAGTGGCTGTGGGCATTGGGTTTAGGAGACCTTATATTATAGCCTTATAGGCTTTGAGGGGTTTGAGGTAGTTTCTAGGGATGTCAAAAGAAACGGTGGAAAGGTCTTGTGAGCACCAAGCACGAATCTTGAAGTACACATACTTGGAGAGCAGCAGGTCAGCGGTAACGAACAAGCGCACCGAGGCATCGACGAGTCGATGAGCATCTTCGCCTTTGCTCCGCGCAATCAATGTTTACACCACCTGCTACCTACCATACAAGATTCAAAGTAGCACTGTGTTTTCACAATCCGCATCTGCACAACGCGGCCGGATTTTCAAGGGCGAATCCATACCCTGCACCAAAACACCCGGAACCCTTTCAGTCGTAAACATCGCCGAGTCAATCTGTGCAAAGGCAGGCAGGGAACCAGCTGCGGGTCCAGCGGGAATTCTGCGGCTTGGTCTCCGGCATCTGTGAGATCCCCATCCTTGCTTCAAGCTGCAGGATTTAGAGCCATGTAGTGGCTATGTCAATGTAGTAGGATTCCGCGGCTGCCTACAGGCAGGGGCAAACTTATCTTGCCGCGTGTTTGCAACTCACTTCTCATGGGCCAATGGACGTGTTCTCCGGAAGTTCACAGGGTTTCTACACTTCTCGATTGAAGATGTTGGGCACCCGTCTCGAGTTGGCGAGTGTCCGCCTTGCAGTCAAGCGAAGCTCGAGTTGTGAGTGTCGCCTTTCCGCAAGGGCCAAACTATGCCTTATCAATGGTTAGAAACCAGCAGCCCTCTCAGGCTTAGGTTTCAGGGTTGAGGGTTCGGGTTTGGAGGGTTGTTGCGGCTTCATCACTGCTCGAATTGCGAGTGCGATCCCGGAATCATTGGACCTCGGAGGTTTAGAGTTGAATCCAGGGGTTAAGGGTTTCAGGGTGAGGATTTCAGGGTTGTCGTGATGATGGTGCGCGGAACCGAGGGTGCGGCCGTGTGAACTGGAGGGAGCGAGGCTTTGGGCCACAGGTGTGGTCGCCCCTCCTAACTCACGGGCGAGCAGTCCCCGCATCCGACCCGCCCGATCCATCCATCTCATCACCACCCCCATCCCATCCAATCCCATTCCCATCAATCCCACCCCCATCATCCCCATCCCGCCGTCTGTCCCAGCCCGCCCCAACGCCTAATCTCAATCCCATCCCCGGTCGCAAACATCAACCCTTCGCAAATGCGCTGTCCGTCGTACAGCATTCAAGATTCACTCCGAGCCGTTCCGCTCCTCTGCCCCCCATCGCATCCCGAGCTTATTATAAGCATAAGCACCCACACCCTCACTCACGCCTTCACTCACACGCTCACACACACACACACTCGTACTCCCGTATTACGCGCTTTTCGCCACTCCATTCCCGCCATCCCAATCCCACCCCCCAACCATCCAGACACACACTCCAACACACCACCCACATCAGTCCGCATCCCATCCCGCTCTCTGCCTTTTCTCCCAACCCCCTGCCATCCCCTGCCGGCGATTCATTTCAAGCTGGAGGGTGTTTTTTGGCTTGGCGTCGCCCCCGGAAGGAGTAGAAAGGGCTGGGGGTGGCTCGGCTTCGCTTCGGGCTTCTTTGCTTGATTGTGTCATGGCTGTACAGCGGCCATGCTTGGGGTCTGCACCGTTTCATTTTTTGTCCGATGATACCCGAAGACTGTCCATGTTGGGTCCCAAAACAGAAAGCTGCAGGACGCCTCAACTGCTCTAAAAAGTATCGCTCCAGTCAAGCCATTTCTTTGACCCGAGTCCTGCACAAGAAAGCCAGCCTCACAAGAATCACAGGACCTCCCTCCAAGGTTCCTTCCCCTCATCTGAAACCTTTTCAAAACGTGTCCGAGTTGACACCTGCATTTTACCAGCAGGGCAAACGGGATGGCTCGGAAAAAACACGTGAATTGTTACATGTTGGGGGTGCGTCCTCCTTCCTTGGCCTAAACCCCCCAACAGGTCAGCGAAGCACTGTATGCGCGCTGCGTTCAGTCCGGGCGACATCGTTAAGATGATTCAGGAAGTTCAACATCTCCAACGCTCGCCTGGGCTGCGCAGTCTCTGAAGCAGAGATGATCCTTTCTGGATTCGATCAAAAGCTGCATCCCGGGTGTATCATTGTCGTCCCCAAGGCACATCATGGTTTCTGGTGCGGGAGGATCTAGGAAGTCGAAGTGGACCAGGTCGTCGATTCCCAGCTTCTTGAGGGTCAGCACCTCGGTCGAACAGAAGCCCACCAGTGCAGAGGCTGATCGTCTTGAGGGAGCCACCACAACACCCAGGTTGGACCGTAGGATCTCTGGATAGGTTTGCTCGGCAAGCTCTGTGGTGAAAGCCTGCACCGAGGGTTGCTCCTAATGTTACAAAGCAAGCAGTCTGAGATTGAAAGGATCCTGTGCTGGCTAAGCGCCACCAACAGTCAGCACACAGACTGGCCTTCTCCGTGTACAGACCTCAGCTGCAGAAATCGAGACGACCAAGCCCAGCAGAAACGAAGGTCTGCAAAGCTTTTTGCTTTACGAGATTCGGAAGCACTTCCCTGGCCGTGTGCGGCCGGCACGCCCGGCGCGCTGTGCAGCTGATGCCTGCACGAGGAGCAGCATTCCAACAACTCCGCAAACTGAACCAGCAAGTGAGAGATTGTCACCGTAGCGCTGCCTTCCGAACCAGCCACTTGCCACCGCGTACTGCCCATTGTGCACAGACCCAAGGAGCCGCTGCAGAGCCCCCTCAACCCTCTCTCTGCACTTCCTTCAAGATTCCATGCGAACTAGCTTGGCGATCGTGTCCCCCCTCCCTGACCGAGTTCCAAGTAAAGTTCGGGGCGCATTCCGATGCCCTGACTGTGCCTTGGACACCGGGGAGACCAGGAGCGACTCCACTCGGATTCGCGGGTTGTAGACCTGCCCAGGCATGCTGCGCCACAGCGATGCACGTTCTCTAGCGATTGGCTTCTTCAGTAATCCTAGACGTGGTGTCGTGGTGTTGTGGTCTCCTGCGGTCTTTTGGTTTCCGAAGGAGCCCAAGCAACAACAGGTTGCGAACAGATTCCTTCATTCACGGGGTACGTATCATTTCGTCAACAGAGACAGAAAGCCTTCTGCTTCGCGAAGCCGGGGTCCACCACATAGACAATTCCATCAATAGTGATGGATGTCTCAGCAATGTTGGTCGCCACGACCACTTTCCTGCAAACGGACTGAAGCCCGGCCTTGAAAAATCAACGTTCTCAAGAATATGGGAATCGATCCCACTTCATAGTTTCATGCTTGCCGAATGGGGTGCGCCTGCCGGGTGGACCCCCGGGGAAGCGCGGCCCTGGAGGCGGCTCGAAGATGCGCTGCTGCTGCAGCGGCGGCAGGGAGGAGTACAAAGGCACGGACACCTGAAACGAGCTGAGCTGAGCTGAGCAGTCTTTGCCTTCGGGGCGTGACGTGATAAGCGCGGGGCCAGCTCGCCATTCTCCGGGTTCCTGGAGCTCTCCTTCCGCAGCTGACCTCGGCTCGGACTGGCGCGGAATGGCAAGGACAAGACTAAAACTAAGGCTTCGTTGTGCCGTGGAGGGTATGGTGACCACGTACCCTTCTGCTAGTCTAAACAACCAGACACTGCTGAGCCCGCCACGGCAAGCTTGCTCGATCTCCTCCTCACCGGTCAGGAAGAGCAGGATATCTCCCTCGGGCTCCGAGTTGTGGATCCTGGCGCGGCTGCACTTCGCAGGCTTCAGCACAGACGTGGAGAGAAATGGTTGCAACCCGGTCGCTGCACCACTGTGCGCATGGCCGCTTCAAGGTAGTCCTTACGGACCCGGCGAACACACAGAGGCACGCACACACGCACAAACACACACGGAGATAAGGGGTATTT
>CAJNJA010052986.1:0-21547 GCA_905231915.1 Symbiodinium necroappetens
CTCCCTAAACCCTAAACTCCCTAAACCCTAAACTCCCCAAACCCTAAACTCCCTGAACCCTAAACTCCCTAAACCCTAAACCCCTAAACTCCCTAAACCCTAAACTCCCTAAACACCAGAATCTCGGGCCCCTACGTACAGCAAAACCGCTGGATGATGGAATCTTGGGCTTTCCTATGCTGCCTTACAACCCTAAATGTAGGAACCTGATTAAGGAACCGTGGGTCTTTTGTTGGGGTCCTTAATACGGTTGATGATATAAATCCTGCATTGCCTTAAGGGCCCTAAACTATGGGAATTATGGCATATTCCTTATTATGGAAAATGCAGGATTTATACCATCAACCGTATGAATCCTAATATATTGGGATTATGGGGCCAGGGTTCCTTAATCAGGTTCCTACATTAAATACACCTAAGTTTAGGGTTTAGGGTGCAGGGCTTAGGGCCTACACCCCAAACCATGAGCCCTAAGCCCGAATCCCTAAACTCGAAACCCTGAGCCCTAAACCCTAAACTCCCTAAACCCTAAACCCCTGACCCCTAAACTCCCTAAACCCTAAACCCCTAAACCCCTAAACTCCCTAAATCCTAAGCCCCTAAACCCCTAAACTCCGTAAACCCTAGACCCCTAAACCCCCTAGCCCCTAAACCCCTAAACTCCCTAAACCCTAAACCCTAAATCCTCAACTCGGAACCCGGCCCTGAACCGTTAACCCTGCGCCAGTTTTCACCTGAGAAGGAACCTCGGGGGCCGTTCTTCGTGGCAAAAGTCTGGCTTTGAAGGGTTTAGGGTTTAGGGGTTTAGGGTAGCTGGGCAAAGAAAACAGGAATTTCCGGGTTTACCGCAACCATGAATTTCTGGATGTAAGGCTTTAAATCCTCGATCTATGGATGTTGGCAGCGAACAAGGACCTGCAATCCATGCTTAGACCTTGGTGTTAGGGTTTTGGCTGGTTTAGCGATTGGAGGCTTCTGAGTTGGGCTTTGGAGTTTCGGTGCATCGTTGCGCATCGATGAGAACAAGAAGAAGTGGAGTAGGAAGTGGACTCCCCCCTTGGATAGGGCATGCAGATGTCTGATGATCGCTCCAGGCTATGTTAATGATGCTCTTCAGAAGTCTCATTCACAGCTCGTTACAAGAAGCACTCTGCACCTCATGGACCGCTTTCGGTGTTGGAGATACCGTTTTGAATGTTCCGATTGTTCCTTCCCGGCTGTGATGACTGTCTCCTGCAGTCCAAAGCCACACTTGACAGGGGACGGCATGGGCGGCCCATTGTGAAACTTGCGCTTAAGACGGTGCACCATGCTTGAGGAAGTGCAGAACAAAGGTGAACAACCGACTTTGAAGGTATTCAATCTGGACAGGTTCAAGGATGTAGCCTTGGTTGCTTCTCACCATTCCGCAAGAAGGGAGCACAGGTGCAAGGCCCTAGAATTGTGACTGCAAGACGCCTACAGGCAGCAGAACGGAAATCGTGCATGCCGCGAGTTCCCGGTTCGAAAAAGGATTTGTTGGACTTTAAATTAGAACTGAGTTGAACCTTCAGAATTCCAGACATAGTTTAGACTTAGTCTTACTATTTTAAAACCGAATACTAGGACAGGTTAAAGGAAATCTGAGAAATAGCATTGAAGCCGACCCCTGCGCAAATCAACCCCACTTTGGCGGCCCTTGGGACTTTGGTGAGAGGCTCTTCTTGGTGCAGCTATTTGCCTGAGGTCGATCTGCTGCCTGGGCCATGTCAAATGCGCAGCGAAGCTTTTAAAACCGTCAGGTTTGGGGATTTTATGCTAGGCCTACTTGGATGTCAGCATTGCAGTTAAGGGTTCAGGGGTTTAGTTTAGGGATTTTAGGGTTTATGGGTTCAGGGATTTGGGGGTTCAGCTACTGAAACCCCACGCCGTTGACCCAGAGAATTGAAAACCGACTCGCCACGGACTGTACTTCTCGGAGCCCAAAAAGCACATGAAGATCGGGATCTTGCAGTTAGGGTTTAGGGTTTAGGGTCTAGTAAACTTTAGGGCTTGCGGCTATGGCGGCTACAGTATTGCGGAAGAGCCATGTGTAGGCTGTTAAACCTCACGCCTACCAACCCTAGGGTTTAGGGTTTAGGGTTTAGGGTTTAGGGCCTACAAGCATTCTACTAACCCCAAGCCATTCTGGGGCCCCCTTATGGCTAGCCACCAAATCGGCCCCGAGACCCAAACGCTAAACCGGAGGGTGTGTCCCTATTTTGCCCTATTATGATGCCGTAAACCCTGAACCCCAAATCTTAAACCCTAAACCCAAAATCCTAAACCCTAAACCCAAATTCCTCTAAACCCTGCCGCCAAGAAAAATATTCCTTTTTGACCGCTGAATACAACTGACACTCAGGGAGGTCCTCGTTCTTAATATAGGGGTCGGAAAAATCACGAGTAGCATCCCCTTATAGCGCCTGATATAGTATCATGTGGGTCGAAATAATTACTTCTGGTACTCCTTCATAGCTTCTTACGTAGTATACCTATGGTATAAAGTCACCCACAAAAGATGTTCGGCTCCTTCCCTATCTATGTGCCTTTGGGTGGCTCCGAAGTTTAGGCGGTCGTCTGGCTTTCCGTCTCCAACTCCTGGCCCAGCTCCTTTCAAGGGGTATGCAGGTGGGTATGTAGACCTGTAGATATGTAGGTACGTATGTACATACGCATGTATAGGCAGGAAGGTAGGTAGGTGGTGGGTGGGGTAGGTAGCTTGGGTAGGCAGGTGGTAGGAAGGAAAATAAGTAGGTAGGTAAGTAGGTAGGTAGGTGGGTAGGTAGTGGCAGGTAGGTTGGTAGGTTGGTAGGCAGGCAGGCGGGCAGGCAGGAGGTAGGTAGGTCGGTCGGTCGGTAGGTAGGTAAGCAGATTGGGTCGGTCGGTCGATCGGTAGGTAGGGAGGTAGGTCGGTAGCTCGGTAGGTGTCCCCTTTTGCTAAACCTCATGTAGCAGTCAACAAGAAGCACACTTTCCCGAACATTCTCTTGAAAACATCACCGCCTTTTTAAAACCCATTTTGAAGTTCTCAGCAGGGGCAGCAGCACGAGCCAGAGCAGGAGCAGGAGCACACACAAGTATGTATATATATATATATATACATTATATATATATATATAGGAGCAAGCGCAGGAGCACGATCAGCAGCAGGAGCGAGAGCAAGAGCAAGGTTCCCCAACTGGTGACAGTAGAGACTAGCAAATACAAATCAAACAAACATTTTGAGTTTCTGTTGGGGCGAAGGGGCGGAGGGCCCTCACTTACGTTTCATACGAGGCGGATGCGGTTGGGGTTGGGTAAGTATGTATGTGTAGGCAGTGAATGCATGCATGCGTACATGTATGTATGTGTGCATGGGTCTTTGCATGCATACCCAACTATATTCTTCAAGAAATACCGTAGACCCTACCCTAAACCCTAAACGGTTCACCCTAGATCTTTAAGCTAAAACCCCCTCTGCTAAACCCCAAAGACAGACCCCCCCCCCACCCCCTCGCCGGGGGTCCTGTAGTAGCTTGACCGTCTCCCCGCACCTGCTCATCTTGCTTCTGAGGGACTCTCCAAAAGCCCCTTAATTCAAGGATGTACCTTGAAGGCTTACTGTAGTGTTTTGGTGGGGTTAGCCTCCGAAGCCCCTTACTTCAGGAATGCATCTTAAACTATCGGGGATCGGTAGCATAGCTTAAGGTCAATTCCTCTGAAACCGACCGTTCTAATAACCCCGTAAAGCAGAGGAAACTCAAACACAAACCCTATTTATAACACAGTTTTCTAAGGCTTTACTTGGGGGCCTAGAGCCCAAACCCTAAGGAACAGACCTGCAAAACTGGGCTGTTCGGGTATTGCAGACTTTTCCAGAAGAACGACACTCCAAAACCCTCCAATTAAGGAGTTCAGGGTTCAGGGCTCTCAGAGGGGGAAAAAGGAATGGAGGGCGACAGGCTTAGAGTTTGATGGCTTAGGGCCTAATGCTTAGGGATTGCTTTCATGATCATTCTCATCGTCATCATAATCGTCAGCATCACAATCATAGCCTTCAATCAACGTGGCCTGCGTGTTCATCATCATCAGCAGGTGGCTGTCAGCGATAGGAAGCTTCGGGCCATGTTAGTCAGATAGCCATGGCAGAGGAGTGAATCGCAGTCGCTACCACCGGAATAGTAATGACATCTCAGCTCGCAACAGATTATGCACTGGCATGAAAAATGAAAGACCACAGCAAACGCACGACTTGCGCCGAGATCGCTGGCGGAAGAGCACCAACCCCACAAGCACCGGCACCAGCAGGACCAGCACCGCTAGCACCAACACCAGCACCACAGCCAAGCCAATGGCGGCAGGAAGCGCCACGGCAGCGATCGGCACAGCCATCATCATCACCAAAGATCTTCCTTCTCAGGCATCATACTGCCGAATCACTGCTATTAATATTACGAATACCAAAACGATTATGCACTAGTGCTGGTACTATTTCTTACTTTGTCTCTTAAGGGGACCTGTCCAGACAGTCCCGCGTGCTTACACTCAGAGTCTGGCCTTTCGGACCATCGCGACGGAACGGGCTGCTCCGCCTGCGGTTTTGCAAGTGAGTTTAAACACAGAAACGGCGAGGCATGCCACGAACCTTAACCTGCCAGAACCTAGTTTTTGCTTTTTTATTGTTTTAAGGGTCCCGAAAGATTCCAGATTGGGGTTTCTAGTAGGAATCTGCAGCAAAGTAGGGTTTGGTAGTTGAAGGTAGGGCTTAAGTGTTGCGGCCGCGGCACAGACCATATGAGCTCGCCGAAGTCGGGGGGGCGCACTTTTCACTGATGGCATGATCGGCCTTGATGTTCGCACTGGCCCTGTCAGTATAACTGGTATTGGACACCAGGTCCGCGTGCTGGACCACACGATGCAATGAAGGAACCATCGGCTCTAGTTTGAGCTCTAACAATGTTCTCTCTCTCTCTCTCTCTCTGCCGAGGCAGAATCAACACAAGCCATTATGGTAGGAAGTGTCGTCTTCATCATGCACGCATGCCCCGTCTCTGTATGATCTGCAGCGCCAGAAAATCCAGCCGTTTCAGGGTTGAGAACTATTCTGAATTCCTGATATTTTGTCTCAACAAGGTAGGCTTAGGGCTTGTTTAGGCTACAGTGGGGGCTTGCAGCTGCGACTCCTAAACCTAATCAAAACAGGCAAGCTCGGTCCGAAGCCTGAAACAGCCAATCATCTACACCCTAAGCCCTAAGCCCTAAAACCCTAAACCCTAAAACCCCCCTAAAAAAGACCCCCTTAGTATAGGAACCTGATTACGGGACCTTTGGTCTTTATTGGGGTTCTTCATGCGGATCCGATCTTTTGGAGGTTATGGGACCAGGGTTTCCTAATCAGACACTACCCATAGGCTCCATAGTAGTTCCTTTTGGGGATTATATTTCGGATTCTCAGGGAACCCCCGAAAAGGAACCACCATGGAGCCTGGGCTGCGAGGGAACGCTGTTAGTAAGCATTCCAGACCCTATATTCACAGTTTATCCGCCCTTAACCCTATAAGGCGCAAACCCCCTAAACCCTAAACTCCGAAAACCTAAACCCAAAACCCCAAACCCCCTACACCCTAAACCCGAAAACCTAAATCCTAAACCCAAAACCCCCTTAACCCTATAACCCTAAATGCAGAACTCCTAAAACTCAAAACCCCAAACCATACCACCCTTGATGTTGAGGTGTTCGGATGTCGAGTTTCGACTTTCGCGAGCCACCCTCAAGTCTCCAATAAATGGCACAAAGCCACGGCTTAGGCTTCAGGGGTTTAGGGTTTAGGTTTTAGGGGTTTAAGGGTTTACGGTTCAGGGTCTAGGTTAGAGGGGCTCAGGGCAAAAATGCCCCTCTCTGGGTACGTCTGTCTCTTGAGGGTTTCGGGTTTATAGAGCTTTGCTGAGTTTATCACAACGATAACTATAATTCTTGTAGGGTTCTTATAAATTCCTGCTGGACCCTGCAAGAAACCCTCAAGGTAACCCTTTAAAGAAACCCAAAAAGTCTGAAAAAACACCCTATTTTTATACTGAACCTAAGACCCTAAGCTCTACCTCCAAACCCTATAAACCCTTAAAGGGAATCCTTGCAAAAAAGGACTCTTCATTCCTTTGAAGGCCTCTGGTCTTCGCTTCTTCGCCGCACCAAGGAGGTCGGCCAGAGCTGCGGTGGTGGCCTGCTGGGGAGGGCATCACAAGAGGGGGCGGGAGGAGGTTAGAATTTAGGGTTTAGGATTTAGGGGTTTAGGGTTTAGGGTTTAGGGGTTTAGGGTCTAGGATTTAGGAGATCCGGGATCAGGGGTTTGGGGTTTCCGACAACACCTTTAACTACACCACGATTAGCCATTTTGTCAAACCGACGCACCTGCAAAAGGACCAGGGGATCCTATTTTGTTTTGTGTGGTTGAGCAGCTTACTGAGGTGTAATGCAACACTCCGAACCATCACAATATACGCAAACCCTTTACCCCCGCCCCCAAAACAAAAACGAACGACAACGAGAATGCAGATTGCGCTCGACAAGGCACCTTACCCTAAACCCAAAAAGCCCTGAATCCTAAACGCCTGAAGCCGAAACCCTAAACCGACGGCACCTTGCTTTGTTTCTTTGCCGGCCGCGACTTGGCCGACGGCGACGTGGATGACGTTTTCTTACCTGGGCTCTTCTCGCTAAAGCCACCAGTAACCCTACGTTTGATGGTATAAATCCCGCATTATCCATAATAAAGAAAATACCATGACTCCCATTGTTTAGGGTCCTTAAGGTAATGCAGGATTTATATCATCAACAGTAGTTTATACTGCCCTTTTCAAAAACCCCAAATGTCCACGATTAAGGACCATAAGGACTCTATCAAAGGGTACTTGGGAGGTGCTGGTAAACTCCTAACCCTTGCGCCTTGAGGCTCCGGGTGGAACGGAACCAGACCTAGTTCGAACAGAAAGTTCAATAGAACGTAATCGAAACTTCACGGATTTAGGATCTGTTTGGAAGTTTAAAGCTATTAGCGCTGAGGGCTACCACTCAAGATATGTATGTGTCACGTCTGAACAGGAGGCATGACGGTATTTTGGGAAGATCGTGCAAGGCTTCATGGTTCCTGGCTGTGAAACGATGAGCACTTGGGGCAATCAGGCTATGTAGGCACCCTCGGCGGAGTTTCATGATTTCTATCCCGCTTGCAGTCTACTTACCTCAAGTACCCTGTGTCTTAGTTCCAAATTGCAACGATAAGATACAAAAGATCGTCGACGTCCTGCGAAATCTGGAAAATGTGCCAAACCTATTTCTGAACCAAATGAAACCTGCATTTAAATCACCGGCCCAAGCCCTATCACGCTAAATAAACCCTTAGCCCACAAAGTTCCAAGACAAGAATCCGCAGCCAGTCAACATCAAGCAGATCTGCATAGCTTCTACCCCAAAGTGTAGCATTTTGAACTGTAACCGGCTGAACTGGCCCTGGCCCTGGACCTGTGGGAGGTCCCGATAAACCCCAAATTCTCAAGCCCCCTTTAGGGTTTAGGGGTTTAGGGTTTGGGGTTTAGGGGTCTAGGGTTTGCAGGGTTTAGGGTTTTAGCAGTGATTTGGACCGGCGAAAAGGACAGCGAGAACAAGAGCAAGAGGAAGACAAACAACAGCATGCACACATACACATGTACACATACCACACATATGCATCTACAGAAGCATTATACATGTACATATGTGTATGCGTAAACATATGTATATGTGCTGTTGTAAACGGGTGTATGCTTGTATTCTGTATGTGTGTATGTCGTTCTAGCTGCTTGCCTGCCTGCCGTGCCCTGCCCTGCCCTGCCCGAAACCCTAGACCCTAAACCCTAAACCCTAAACCCTGAACCCTAAACCCTACCCTGCCCTATCCTGCCCCCCCTGGCCCCTGCCTGCCTCCTGAGCTGCGACCCCTGAAGCCTTTCCCCCATAAGCCGTGAGAGACATCCGAGGCGTCCGCAAATCTCTCGCCCCCGCCTGCAGCAGGGTCGAACACAGGGTTTCAGGAAAGCAGTGACTGAGCCACAGGAGATCAAAGGAGGGTTTATACAGCCATGAGATTGTTTATAGGGTTCCAAGCGATTGGTGGGCCTTTTTGGAGGCTTCTCGCTTGTATGGATCCTAAGGTTTCGCTGGGTTCTGACACTGTCGGAAAGTTTGATGGGTTTAGGCATCCAAGATGCTTACCCCAAGTACTGCGGGGGTGTCAGGAGCACCGCAGAAGTCCTGGCGGGATTAAGGAGCAAAGCCAAACTGCTTTTCCTCAAGTACTGGAAGCATTCCATATCGGACACCCGAACATGTTTCCCGAAAGTACTGCCGGGACTCAAAGTTTTCGAGACTCTTTACTCCGCACATTTGAACCCTATGGTGCGCACGCCACATTTTGTGGGATATAACCGGTGTAAAGCTGTATAAGATCATGCATAATGTCCTGCATAACCCGTAAAGGAACCCTTGTAAACCACATATAAGGCCCTTGAAGCCACTTCGTAAAGCTCCAGGATCATGTCTTCCAAAGTCTGAATGCTGTGTAGGGTTTGGGGGTTTTATATTCGGTTTGTAGGGCTTCTAAGGTATTCTAAGGTGTGCAGGGCTTGTAGGGTTTAGGGTTTGGTTTAAGGTTTATAGGGCCTGGAGATTGAGGTTTAGGGAAGCCATCAGCCCTTGGCCCAAACCCTTTCGAAGCGGCCTGCCGAGAAGAGGTTCCAGCTTCTGCAGCATGGCATCGTCCGGCGGGAAACCTGGGCGGTTTAGGCTCGGGCTGAATGGTTAGAGGGTATTAGGGTTTATGAGGGTTTAGGATTAAGGGTTAGAGGGTATTAGGGTTTATGAGAGTTTAGGGCAAAGGGCTATAGGGTATTAGGGTATTGAGGGTTAAGGGTTTAGGGCTTGGGGTTTAGGGCTTTGTCTGGGGATTTAAGGTTTGGGGTTTTAGGGTTAGCATACAAGTGTAACCATAAGAGTAGTACTACTCCGATAGTCCGTTCCGAGTTTTCTTTCCAAGATTTATGGTTAGGATGTATAAATAAGTCACTTTATATATATATATATATATTTATATATATATATGCCTCGTAGGTTGTATAGGATCTACAAGGTGTTTCCAAGGATGCTTGGACTGCGCTGACTGCGACCTCCATCTTCGGTAGAGCGGGGGTCTCCATGAGTATATGGGAGCCAGGACGTAGGTTTAGGGTTTATAGGGCTGCGGCTTTTGGGACCCAAAAAATCACAAGAAAAACACCGTGTTGTAGCCAAACCCTGAGGAGGTCCGGCATATTCCGCAAAGTGCTCTCCTGATCACACTTAACACCCATGGCCCAGAACCGGAACCGCAGACTCGCCGGAGCCCGTCTAGGGTTTAGGGTTTAGGGTGGGTCGGGCTTCCCCAAAGAGACCGTTGGACGTCGCTCTGTGACCCTCTCTGAACTCTGAACCCTGATACCTACAACCCCCGAAAACCCTAAAGCCCAAAAACCTATACAGGCCCAGAAGATTGAATACTTTGCTCCTGAAAGCCAGCGCTGAGGTCCGTTCCATCCGCGACCATCTGCCTGTCACATCAAAACGCTCCAAATTGAAGAGCCCTTATCTGTGGGATCCTCAATCCTACCTATCTTTCGAGCCCCCGATCATGCATTCATGGGAAAGCAAAACGAAAACTTACAGTCACGATCAAACCTGGAGGGGTGCCCTGCAGCATGCAAAAGGCAACCGATGCCTGAGTAGCTTTTCTGCTACGGAGGCGCGGTCGTTCACAGAAGAGAGGGTGCAAGCCTGTCAAAAGATGAACGGATTTGTGGCTCGGTGCTATGGTATCGGGTTTATGGTCGACAACTCGGCGCTTGATTCCAAGGCATATAATACCTGCTGCATTCTGAATACAAACTAATGTATGAATGCTGCGAGGAAACAACATGCTGAACCGTACTTCCCAAGTCTTTGCTGCAGGATTCAGAAACCATACTGCCGCTGTCCTGGAACACAGGAATGGAAGGTTATGAAAGCTGCTGGAAGGCTGGTATAGGCCTGTAATAGCAACAGTAAGGGCTTTTCGAAAGTACCCCGATTCGCGGACCTTCACTTCAGGAACCCGCCATATTTTGGAACCTTCTGCTTCGCAAAACACTCCACCACCTTGCAGCAACCCCGCAATCTCAAGGATTCTCCATATACTTTGCCTCGAACAGCATGCACATGTTTGTTGCATCATGTCATGCACCGTTTCAAGACATGTATGTTGATGACATGTTCAGAATTACACAAGACTAGGCACTGAATGCGACCAGGAAGTCTACCATCGGCATCTCCGTGTCGTAATATAATCGGGCGAAGTGGGCCATGCTGTTCAAATAACTCTTGCACACCGGTTCGCCTTGGTGGCTTCAATGGCCTCCTCCAAAGATCGGTTCATCTTGAACTTGCTTCAGAGGGAAGCTTGACAAATCCACTCGAGGAACTCCCACTCAGAGCACGCATCCTTCGCCGGCAGTGGTCCTGCACGACAGCAGAAGGATTGAGCCACTGAGTTGCCCGAGTAGCCAAGCAATCCATCTCCGTGCTTGCCACATGAACAGCATTCGCGTTGTTCAGCACTGAGCTATAGAGCAAAAGCAAGCCCGAAACGCTAAACACCAATCAAAACCCTAAACCTCGTAACCAGCATGCTTCGCCCCAGGCCCTATGCAATGAACCGTGAACCTTAATTCAGCCTTGCAGCAATCTAGGCAGCAAGCTACATAGTACCCAGCGGGTCCACATATCACTACGGTTGATGATATAAGTCCTGCATTACCCATAATGAGGCATATACCATAATTCCCATAGTTTAGGGTCCCTAAGGTGATGGAGGATTAATATCATCAACAGTATCACGGAACTAGGTGCCACAAACCATAGAAAAGGATTCTCTTTGGGGCCGCAAATGGTCGTACAGCCGGGATACCCTTAACCGTAATCCCCAAACTCTGAAGACTGAAACCGTAAACCCTGAACCCTACCTGAACCTACCAAAGCCGACTCTTTTTTTGGTAGAGTCCCGATAACTTCCATAGTAGGGGTTTTGTTAAGAGCCTACAAAAGTGTCGGTTGTGGTAGCTTAAGGTATACTCAAATATTAAACCCTCTAAACTCCTAAGCCTTACCCCTAAACCCGAATCTCTGAATCCTTAACTCCTAAACCCGAGACTTTGAACCCTTCAGCCAGCAAAAAAAACCCTCGGCTATTAAAAGCCCCTAACCCTACAGGGCCCAAGTAGTCCTGATATTATGGTTTCTGGTGCCCCAGAAGGACCCAAAGTCCCATCGTAGGGAGTACTTGGACTCTTGGGCCTAAATCCTAAACCCTAAACCCCTAACCCCTAAACTCTATTCGAATCGGAGGCTGAGCCTTGAGGAGATGAAGATACTCCGACCTGGGTGAGGCGCGGCCGGAGTGAGTCTCTGAAATACAGGCTCCGGCTGAAAATAGGGCCGATGGTGTTTAAGGCTTATAAGGTTTCGAACGTTAAGGCTAAGGTTTATGGTGACTGGGGCTTCGGGCTTTAGGGTTTATTGGTTTCGGGCTTATGGCGTTTGGGGTGTTAGTTGTTCTTGCTTTTTGGGGTTTCTGGGTGTAAAGTTTAGAATGTAGAGCCTTAGAAAGGGATAGACTTAGCACTAAAGAGGCTTCTACGAGGGCTGAGAAGGCTGAGGTTTGGTGCAGCTAACACATTCCAAATTAGAACGTCCCACTTTGGAGTTTCAGGGTTTGAGAGTTTAGGGTTTTGGTGTAGGGTAGGATGTTTGATGTTTGGCTACGGTCGCTTCTTACGAAAGGATCCTGACCATAACGACAAGTTATCCAACACTAGGTGCTCCTTCCAGTTCAGGCTTTAGCCAGGATTCAGAATCAGATGTTGAGCGGATCTTTGAGATGTCCCCTCATACCCTAAACTTTTGAACCCTAAACTCCTAAACCCGAAACCGAAACCCAAAATCCCGAAAGCCTATACCCCTGGGCCCTAAACCCTAAACCGCTGAACCCAACATCCGGGTTCACTGCATGCTTGCTTCCCTAAGTCCAACAAATTACGGACGAGGATCCTCCAGGGGTTCCTTTGCTCCTCCATTACCACGGAACAATTAGACTTTTGGCGTTTCGTTTCCTTCTTGGTGGGTTAGGTTTATTTGCAACGAAAAAAATTTAGGGTTCAGCTTTTCTTGAATTTTTGGGTTCGTGTCTTTCTTGGAATGGGATAAGGCGGGTAATAAGGCGGATAAGGTCATGCCTAAAGTTGGGTCTTCCTCATAGCTCATAGACTTTGAGCTAGATTTCTTTAATGCGCACTCGGGGGAGCCCTAGCCCGTGTAACCCGCACAACCCTATAACACCCCTACGAATGAAAACTCATATACAACCCCGAACAAAAATCCTATCGACACCGCGGCAAAACTCTCAAAAGCCCACAGAATTTCTTGGTCCTTGGGAACCCCTTACACACCCAATGAAAGTCCCATCAAACATCCCTAAACCTTATAAGCCCTTTACCTTAACCCACAGCCCTAAACCCTAAACTCTACGCCCGAAGCCCTAAGCCCTAAACCCAAAGCCCCTAAACACAAAGCCCCAAGCCCTAAGCCCTAGACCCCTAAACCCTATAAGCCCCAAGCCTAAACATTAAAACCCTAAGCCTTAAGCCCTAAGCCCTAAACCTTGCTAGGCGCCCGGCATGCTGAAACAAAAAACCCAGGGCTCTGGGTGCAATGGTAAGGCGTGGGGGTTGGTGCGGGGGTTGGTGCGTCTAGCGGTGTGTGATCTCACTACCTTATTCAAGAAATATTCAAAGGCAAGGTGCGGGGGCTGGTGCGTCCAGTGGTGGGTGATCTGAGTGGCTTACGTTGCACGTTGTTGCAGGATGCGCTCCTTTCACCTTACAAATTTGGCCATACAAACCGCAGCCGGATTGCCCTTCTTGCTTGTCCTTGTGGTTGTCATTTACTTACTGAGTTCGCCCCTCAAAGCAGGCTCTACCACCCCGAATTGCCGATTCGACCTCAAAGCATACCCTCCTCCTGCCCTACTCGCTGCGGACCTTACTCCTGCCCTACTACCGCCCGACCCGGCCCGCCCCAGCCGCGACTTCCCCGGCCCGGTGCCCCGCTCCCCGGCGTTTTTGAAAGGCCCTTCGTGCTCATGGCCTTGATTTGAACGGCTCCAAGAAGGCTTTCCGGCCTCCTGCATTAGGGCAGGCGTCGAACGCCGTCGTGAAGTCGCGCAACTTGGCCAAGGAATGTTTCGCACTTTCAATCGCTGCATCCCTCTCCTCGGCACCTCGGAACGGGAAGTTTCGAGACGAACCAACATCCACCTGGGCACGAATATGCTTGGCGAAGGTATGAACCGGATAGCCGCCCGGCACATGCAAGACCTTTGGGGGTGGAGGTGGCTGTCACTTCCGATGATGCAGCTGGCTCCACTGCCACTGGGCCGGCGCTGCGAAGGCTGGCCACCGCCGGAGCTGGAGCATGGCTTGAGCTCTCAGGCTAGCAATGTAGGTTTGGACTTCTTCCACCGCTGACATTGTTGAAAGCTACAGCAATCTACCCAGGCAGAGGAAAGCTAATGTTGTTCTGTCCCTGCCTTCCCGCCGCCACCACCCTGCTGCATCTGCGCCTGGAGGAGGCGCTGGATAATGCCAGAAATCCCTTCTCACGCGAAAGGTTATTCGGGACCCTGATCTTGTCACGCTGGCAGGATTGCAAGCTGAAATCTAGGCAATGCTAGCAGCGAACACCGACATGCCAGTGTTTCTTCCTCACAGGCCAGTGCGACACTGTCCCGAAGCTGATCTTCCAGTCTTCTGACATGGCTCTCAGCCTGTCGACGGTTGGATTAATGCAGGGGTCAAACGATCAGCTGCTCAGGGGGGTCTAGGGTCTGGAGTTGAGGGTTCGGCATTAACGGAACTATAGCTGCTTCACGGTCTGTTCAAACAGGCCCCAACTTATTGCAGTGTCAAGAACATCATCTCAGCACCCAGCTCGGCCTGCTTGTCTCGTCTTGTTCAGAAAAAACCGACGATAAGGCCCCAGCACGTTACTTGTTGTTCCGATTTGTACGATGCACGCCAGGAATCTACTACTCCTACCACTGACCCTGAACCCTGAGTCATCATTTGTTTCATCTCTATGAAGCCCTAAACTCTCTCAACGGTAAAGCCGAGGTTGCAAGGCATTTGTTGCATTCCAGGTCCCGCACTTGTTTTGGGACCATTCATCTTAAGACTTTCACACATGTTCAAATAATAAATACTCCAGGATGTCCATGGACCATCATACTTTTCTCGGCGATCTGCGGAGGGAACGTGCTCAATCGTTCTACGTCCTCAGATTCCCCGCAGCGTAAACCACCTTGAATCCCCTATCCTTTCTACCGCCCCCGGCCCCGCCCCCTGGTATGAAACCTTCGTTTCCTTCATTGTGGCCAAAACCGAAGGGGTGAAATGAGCGCGGCCTTTTGGGTGGGATGTTGAGATACACTTTTTGGTGGTCTTGACAAGCTTCCAGACCCTAGGCCCTGCACCAGCACACGCCCCAGTCCATATAGTACACATACCTTGGATGTCTAAAACTTGTTTTAAGCATGCCGGGACTTTTCCAACCTAAAACCCTAAACCCTAAGCCCTAGACTCTAAAGCCTTAACGCCCTGAAGCCCTAAGCCCTAAGCCCTAAACCCCTAAGCCTCTAAACCCCTAACACCCTAAACCCTGAAGCCCTAAGCCTTTAAGCCCGAAAAGTCGGGCCATGGCCTGCCAACCTTCAGGCCGGAGGCCTCCATCCGGTCGGCATCTGAGAGAAGGCGAACTACTGCTGATGATATAAACCCTGCCTTGCCTTAAGGACCCTAAACTATAGAGCTTAAGCTTTAGGGTTTAGGGGTTAGGGTTTAGGGCATTAAACCTTAAGGACCCTAGACTATGGGAAGTATGGTATATTCCTTATGAATGATGGGTTAACGCAGGATTTATAGCATCAGCCGTACGGAAGGAAAGTCGGACATTGGGGGTTGTAGGGCTCAGGGATTTGGGGGTTTTTAGGGATTTAGGGTTTTTGGGGGTGTTTTCGGGTTTTAGGGAGTCAGGGTTTAGGGCCTTAGGGTTTAGGCTGTTTAGGGTTTTAGGGAGGGATTTAAGGTTTTAGGGTTTAGGTTTCTAGGGTTTCGGGTTTTAGGGTTGCTTTAAGGCATCTATAGAGGTTCCTTCAATGCTTCCTGTAAGGGATCTATAAGGGTCTATGGTTTTTGGGCCCAAGTAGGGTTTTCGGGTTTACAGTTCAAGGTTTATTATAGGCGGTCGGACTTTACGGCTTCGGGTTCAGGGTGTAGCGGTTCCCTCAGAGAGTCCTCCAAGGGTACCCTCAAAAGGACTGGCTTTCCCGTGCTTTGAGATGTCGTGGAAGTTTCAGGGCTCCTTCAAGAGGTCATCAAGGATCCTCTAAAACTTCCCTAAGCCCATGTCTAAAATGGCTCCAGCATGGGGGCTTAGGGATGAAAAGGGCACCTTAATTAGAATAGGGTTTTGGAATATATTGTACTATAATTATAATCAAGAGCCGCCCCCGAACAAAAAAAAACGTGTAAGTAATTTAGGCCCTTATACTATACTCTAAACTCTGAAGGGCTCCATCATGGGGTCTACAGGGATGACAGGGATCTCTAAGGGCTTAGGAACCCTCATCATCGGGATACTCTGTTTAGGGTTTAGGGTTTAGGGTTTAGGGTTTAAGGCTTACCTTAACCCCAAATAACCTACCGTTTTAAGGACTTATATAAGGAAATCATAACAAGGAACCCTAAAAAGGTAGGTTCTTTGGGGTCCAGGTAGGGTCTAGGATTTAGGCTTCAGGGCCTTGGGGCTGAAGAACCCGGATCATCGGGATACCCATCCTTTCCAATTCGGCTTCGTCACTTTAATCCGCTCCATGCTGCAACGAGAGTACTGTAGGGGCCTTAAGAGTTAGAATAGGGTTTCGGGGTATATTATACTATAATTATAATAAAGAACCCACAGAATAGTGCAGGTAATTAGTAGGGCCCCCCCGACATTACTGGTGGACCGAGTCACTGAAACTCAACACCACCCCTAAAAAGCCTAAACCCCCCGGAGTTCAAACCCGGAACTCTAATCTGAAACGCTAAGACGTGCAAGTTAAACACCCTAAAGCTTGAACCCACAACCCTAAACTCCTGAACCCTACCTTAAACAACTACCATAACCTACTTTTGCAGGTTCTTGATCTTTCATAGGGACCCTTCCCAAAAAAAAAAAGCATCTTGTGTGAGGCTTTATGCATAAACCCCGAAACCCTGGTGCGGAAGCATGAGACTCGGGCAGTGAGTGGCTTCAACGAGATCGCCCCTGTGTCAGTGGATTAAAGTAGGGTTTCTGGGAGTAAGGCCTCGGGTTTAATTAGGGGTTTTGGGTTTGGGTGTCGGGGTTTAGGGTCGGGGCTGGCTTAGATTGTGGGCCAAGTACGAGTATGATGTCGGGAGGAAATTCGGATCTAGAGCTAGTTTTCGACGTTTGCGATGTTGGCTTCAGCCATCAGTGACGCAAGTTTCTGGACTTTAGGCTAGTGGCGTCGTTGACCCAAGACGAAACTGCGACATCTTCTTAGATTAGCACACTGCGACGCGCTTGAAACGCCTGCATACCGAGCCTTCATTCCAGGACCCTTCCTGCACCTTCAAAAATCGGTTCCTTTTTGTTCTAGTGGTCCTCATCCCAACACCAGGGTTTAGGGTTTGGGGTTTAAAGGGAAAGCCAGGAACGCGCAAAACAAGGGCATGTAGACTCCAAAGTCCAGATGAAGCAACAGATCGGGAGTGAGACCCTTGAGTACAGCAGTAGCCCATCGTAGACAACGGCTTTGGTGATTGACGTGGCTCTTGATGAGGAACCTAGTTTCGTCATATTTGGCTTCCTTTGACAAGGCAAGCATGCGTCTTCCAAAAACTGTGCAAAATGTGTGTGTGTGTGCGCGTGCCTGTAAAAGCGGTGGTAACTGTAGTGCCCTCAAGCAAACAGTAAACCTGAACCCTAAACCCACAACAAAAATCCTGAACACGACCCAACTGAGGGGTTCAGAGGGGTCTTCGCTCCCTTGAGATCGAGAAACATGCCTACGTGCACCGATAAAGCAGTGTCGACCGGTTGGCTTAGGGTTTAGGGGTTGAAGGTTTAGGGTTTAGCGGTTCATGTTATCTGCTTCTTCTTCTTAGTCTTCTTGTTATTCGTAGTCGTCGTAGTCGTCTTCTTCTTTTTCTTCTGCATCTTTAGGGTTGGGTTTACGGCATGTAGGGGTTTCTGACTCCGGGACATGGACAGGCAATCCGGCTTCTACACGCCCCCCAAAAGGCCACCAAAACAAAAAACACTGACAGTTCGGTTCAGGTTTGAGGAGTTTCTGGAATCCCACTCTCAAGGGTTCCTTTCAGGGTTCCTTCAAGGGCTCCTTCAGGGCTACGCCTAATTAAGCCCTAAACCCTAAACCCTAAACCACAAAACCCTAAAAAAAAAACAACCCCTGTGTAAGCAGGGCGAACAGAACCACCCCCGGGCTTGCGGAGACTTTTCGCCGCGACGGTTCGCTTGCAGAATCCTCTGCTGGCCCTGCTACGGGAGTAGGAGACTTGGGGAGTGGGTCAACAGACCTCAGCCGCCAAAAACCGCCCTTGCCAAGAACCTATGTAAAGAAATCCGAAGAAGGAGCCCTAAAAAGTTAGGTTTTTGAGGGTTAAGTAAACCCTAAAACCCTCAAAGAAACCCTAAACCCTAAACCCTAAACCCCTAAACCCCTAAACCCTAAACCCCTAAACCCCAAGCCCTAAACCCCTAAGCCCTTCCAGCGAAAGCTCAGACCATTTTGGGAGCTTCGTCGGACACAGCCTCGGGTGCCAATCCGCCCAGGAATGATCAGTGGCTTTTAGTAGGGCTTTTATGGGAGTGGTTTTTAGTAGATTAGAAGGGCTTTATGGGGTTGTATAGTGGTTGTCTCAGGGGGTCTTGTAGAGCTATTTTCTTTTGGGTTTTTCTATGATTGTCCGGGAAGTTATACGAGCTTTATGCGGGTTTACAGTGTCTTCAGGGGTTTCCTATGAGTGCATGTAAGGTTTGGTGTCTAACGATCATATTGTTCAATAGGGACCACAACAGGGATACTACTCTCTACGCGAATCGGAGGAAGCACAGGCTGTGACATGATGACGAGGAAGACGACGAGGATGAACTTCAGAACCCAGGACATAGCCCTCGGTTGTTCTTGTCCTTGATTTAAATGTAGGTTCAGGGGTTTAGGGTTGCTCGACCCAAAATCAAGACCAGCAACCCCCGAATGAACGCCCTGAATGTTTAAATTGCTTTGAGGGAGTATGGTCACAGCCCGCCAGCAAAAGCCACAACAACACCTCAAACAAGAGATGGCAACTTGAGCACTTGCAGAACCCTTTAGCTTTAGAGACTCCTTATACCTTAAACCCTAAATCCCTAAACCCTTAAACTCTACACCCTAAACCCTAACCCCCTAAACCCTAGACCCTAACCCTCCGCCGAGGGGCAAGGCCATGAAACCTGGAGCCGAGAAGGTTGGCCAAGCCAGGCAGCTCGAGGTCGGGTCCTTTTGGGGGCTTCCTACACATGTTCTAGCGGTTTGGGGCTTTAGGCGCTCCGGGGTTCTCGGGGCTTAGAGTTTTCTGAATTCTTGGGGCTTCGTAGCAGGGTTCCAGCACGTCTGTTTTCTTACGTGGAAGTGGTCCTTGAACTGAGCCTTTGAGTTGGGACCTAAGTTGGTGTGCCTCTATTAGGGTATAGGGTTTAGGTTTAGGGTTTTCTGGGCTCTTGTTAAGGGCTTTGGCTTAAGCTACCATAAGAAATAAACCCTGTTCTGTACTGTACACCCCTATTATGGTAGCTGAAAACAAGGTCCTTAACAAGAGCCCAATTTTTGTCGTCGCTGTTTGTGGTTGTAAGATTTGGTGATTCGGGATTGGCTTCAGGCCAGGGTCTAAACCCAAAACCCTTAAACTCGTAAACCCTTAAACGCTGAAACGCTAATAACCCCTAGCCCCTAAACCCTAAAGGGCTGTGGGACGATTCTCTCCGTTGTTTTGAGAGGGGGGAAAGCTTCGGGGATCCCTGGGTTCTGAGGCTAAGGGGCTCTCTGGGGCTGTTGGATCCGGGTCGTCAATCCTAATTTAGGGTTTGGGATGTGGTTCTGGCGTTCATTAGAGGTTCGGGTTTCGGGGTTTGGGCTTAGGGTGTATAGGGCTTAGGGTGAAAGGTGTCGGATTTTGTGTTAAGCGTTTCGGCTCTTGAGTTTCGTGCTTTGGGTTTTCGGACGTAAGAATTTAAGGTTACATTGAGGTAAGTCTTCAGAAACCTCCTTCGGCCTTCCAGTCCGTATATACTTAGCCTATGAAACCCTATTCTCTATGAAACCCTTACACAAAAAACAATCTAAAATCCTAAGAAGCCGTATTAAAAACACTTTCTGAAGCAATCAAAAAACATCTAAATCCAGCCCTGCAGTATTCTAAACACCATAAAACGCTACATTGTGACATTGCCCCATACGTGCACAAACCCTGTTCAAATTCTTCTGCTGGAGGCTGTGACCAGCTACCAAGGCTCGATACAGAGCTCGTTGGTCTCCGTAATAGAGACCTCTGGACACTCTTTCCTTAACGAGTTTAGGGTTTAGGGTAGGGTCTGGTTTTTTCCTGCAAAATCCTACCAAAGGATTCTGCACATGTTCCACGACTTTATATTTTTAAAGGCTCGAAGGTTGAGGGTTTGCGGGGGTGTAGGGTTTAGGTATAGGGATTGGTCACCGTGCTGGCGAGTGGGGGCAAATAGAAAGGCTGCATAATGTGCTGTACATGTTAGTGTTGATGCTTTTATTTTTAATTCAGGGTTTTAAGGATCAGTTTAGGGTTCGAGGGCTCAGCGTTGACGGTTTAGTGCTGTTAGAAGGGTCAAGGTCCAATGTATCCAAAGGTATGGTTTCAGGTGTGCCGAGAACCCTTCAGAGCAGAGGACTTATGGAAGGCCCAAAAACCTAAAAAGCCGATTGTCTCCTTGCCGAAAAGGGAGCTACGTGGAGACTGCAGACAGGGTTTAGAATTGCTTAGATCGCCCGTGGCTGGAATGGATTCGCCAGGCCCTCCAGCAGAATTATGAACCCCATCCCTAGATCCTAGATATTTAGCCAAGCACGATCCCCGATGCAATCCTCACAGGGGGCAAGGGGTCATCAATCTGGAGTTTGCGCCATCTATCTTTTTATGTATGCGTTAAAATTAATCATTGAATAAATGGATGACTAGATGGATAGATAGATAGATAGATAGATCGTTAGTTAGTCGGATAGATAGATTCATAGATAGATAGGTAGGTAGGTAGATAGGTAGATAGGTAGATAGGTAGATAGGTAGATAGATAGATAGATAGATAGATAGGTATCAATGATATCAGCATCTCTCTCTCTCTCTCTCTGTGTATGTATATATATATATACATACATACATACATAACACAGAAGCAGACCCAAGAGTTGGAACTTGGGTTCCTGGCAAAGCGAACAGGCTGCGAGGGTTGCCGATGCCACCCAAGCGCTTTGCGGCCTTGCCGTGCTGATAAGACAGACTTGTCCCCAAGAGCCACAACTACCCAAGAGCTCACTGCGAGCTTTGTGCGGTTTAGGGTTTAGGGTTTACCCTAAACCTAAACCCTAAACCGTTGGGTCCTTTGGGTCTCCACCCCAGACCCCCATCGACTGGTAAACCTCATGGCCCTAAATCCTAGACCCAAGGCCCTAGACCCTACCTGAAGCCTAAGAAACCTGCCTTGTTCAAGACCTGTTTAAGGAAATGATCCCAAAGATCCCTTAAAAAGTACTGGTAGGTTCTTTAGGGTTGAAGTGACCCCTACCCCAAACCTGCCGGCCCTAAAGCCCTCAGTAGAGGGCAGAAGGCCTCCAGTCGAAGAGGCCAATGGAAAGGAGGGTGCTGCACCTTTTTCTGGTTGTAGCGTTTAGAGAAGGGTTTACAGAAATTTAAGGCTTCGGGTTTCGGGATTAGCATGTAGGTGTGTATGGAATCATGGCCTTAGGGTTAGCGCGTAGATTGGAGTGTATGGTTAGCACTGGCTTAGGATTTAGGGTTGGGGCTTCAGGCTCGAGGGTTTCTGGCAGGTGTTTACTTCGGGAGTCTAAGGTTTCAAGAAGAGAAGATCCAGGCTTTTCGGGCTTGCGGCTTCTGGCAGTCAATCAAGCTTGCATGTTTAGAGCTTTCCGGCCGAGCATTTCAAAGGGTGCGTGAGGCGTGAGGGTTCTGCGTTCAAAGAGGAGCTGAAAAGGATACCTGGGCCCCAAACGTAGTAGAGTAATAGCCTTTTGTAAGCGTTGGGCCATTCTCTTACTGACTTCCGGGGGGGGGGGGGGGGGGG
>CAJNJA010052997.1:0-25052 GCA_905231915.1 Symbiodinium necroappetens
TCGTCGCTTTGGCGAGCTGCGTGCATCGCAGCTTCCTGCTCCAGCTTTTAGGCTTATGCTTTAGGGTTTGAGGGTTCGGGTTTCGGGTTTCCGGTTCGGTTTTAGGCCTTTTAGGCTCAGGGTTTATGTTTGAGGGCGGGGTTAGGGTTTAGGATTTGCAAGTGGTTCTATGACAGTTCTATAGGCATTGTGCATGGGTTTAGGGTAGAAGGCTGAGGGTTCCGGCGTTTGAGCTTCAGGGTTTGGGGTTAAGGGTTCAGGGTTGAGGGTTTAGGGTTGAGGGTTCAGGGTTTAGGGTTTAGGGCTGCCAAAGGCTCCATCTCTAGACCCTTTATGGCAGTAGGCCCCTAAACCCATTAAAACAAAAACGCCGGTCTTTAGGGGCCTCCGCCCATAGTGGTAGTGATAATGAATGATCTGAGTTGCTTAGGGTCCTAGGAATCCTGCGCGTCCAGGGTCTGCCCGAGACCCTGGACCATTCATACGGCTGATGATATGTGTAGCCTTCTTAGGGTCCCTTGTGGGGGTCCCTTTTACAAGGGTGCCGTACTCCACTGGGGGACCTAACAAGGGACCCCAATTTAGACCAATTTAGAGAACTACCCTTGTACATCCCGGTGTTACCCATACTAAGGAATATGCTCGAACTCCCATAGTTTAGGGTCTCAAATTTAAGGTAATGCAGGATTTCGATCATCAGCGGTATATTGAAGAGTGCCCACCGGTGCCTCCTTTGAATGCTATGCTGTATGTATGCCCAAACCCGAAAAAACCTAAAACCTAAAACCTAAGCCCTAAATCCTAAACAGGCCCTAAACCCTAAAACCAAACCTAAGCATCCCTAACCCTAAAGGCTAACCCCAAGGCCGAAAAAGCCCTAGACCCCAGGGCTGATCGGCTTTTGAGGCTCGAGGCTTAGGGCTGCTGGGGCATTCTTTGTCCTGAGTTGCTTGGGCTTCAGGGGGTTTAGGGTGTAAGGGTCTAGGGATTGAGGGTTTAGGGTTTAGGGTTTAGGGTCTAGGGTTTAAGGGTCTAGGGTTTAGGGTTTTACAGGTTTAGGGTTTAGGGGGCCTTTTTGGCGGGGTAGCTCTCTAAATTAGAGTACCTTTTAGGGTCCTTTCCACAAGGGTGCCGTACTACTTTGGGGAGCTATAAAGAGAGACCCTAATTTTAGAGAACTGCCCATTAAAGGTTTTGAGCCTCTAAACCCTAAACGTTTTAGAAACTGAAGTGTCGAATGCCCCGAAGCTCACAATACTACACCCAATCAACAACACCGTCACCAAACACAGCGCCTAAAGGAACCCCTGAAAAGGAGCCCCTTAAAGGAACTCTTCAAACTCCTTTAAAAGGAGGTCTATAGATCCCTTAGAGCAGTCCTAAAGAGGAATCCAGGGCTACGCCTGGGGTCGTTTAGTTCTGACAGCTTTTGGTTAGTTCTCTAAATTAGGGGTCGCCTTTCGGGGATCTCCAATCCCAGAGGGTCCTAGGTACTGTTATGGAGTATACTTCCCCAAATCATCATAGCAATTCCTCATATAGAAACCCTACATTCTACTATATAGGTACTTTGGACCATTTGGGAATATAGTCGGGCACCCTTTATAAAAGATGCCCTGCAACGGACCCTAATTTAGAAAACGACCTCTATCTAGACCGCTGTCAAAGAGCATCTGCAATCCGACAGGCACCAAAAACAAGCTCTTGAGAAGAAAGCCGTAACGGCCCTTTGAGCTTAGGGCTGAAGTTTTATGGCGCTTAAAAGGCTTGGGGTTTAGGGCTGCGGGCATAGGGTTTAGGACCGCTTAGGATGTCGGAGTCCCCGACCAGGGTACCTCCTTGAGACCCTGAGCCCAAAACTTGAAATAGAGATTCCAAGCCCTGGGCTTACCGAACCCGATGTCCTAACTGCAAGCAGCCAGGGAGCACAACTCCAATGACAATCATCCAGATCGCCTGCGCAAACGAGGCCGAAAGAAGAGCAAACACTACGGCAGGATTTGTGTTTAAGGCCCTGCGCGCTTTCTGCGTGCAGGCTTTGGCACCAGCTCAAAAGACGATTTCCGCAACTGCTTTGCCATGATTACATGCTTGAGGTGAGGTGTGCTATATAGTTGCGGAGTTGTCCGGCTTCCAGAGGTCGGGTAGTTCCGCTTAGTTAAATGACTTCAGGCCATTAGGGAAACTGCATACCTCTTCTTCTACCTGTGTTGAGGATACGGTCGAAAAAGCAGAAGCAAAGACTGCATTATGTAGAGGTATGGTCTGTTCACTCTCAAAAAATTTCTACTCTATTGTCTTGTATTGTGTGTACCGCAGTGTGGTCGAAAGCTTTTTTGGGCTTCCTGCTTTAACATACACCTCTGTGTTGGGGGACTCTGGAGTAAAATGATGCATTGATTGATATTTACGTTTTTTCTCAGCAAACTAAACCAGAACCCATCTATTTTTTTGGAGATCTTTGTCTGTGAGGGTAAAGGCGTTTTCGACCGTATGTTAGGATGGAAACCAAGGCAGTTCTGAATATACGAAGCTTAGTTTTGGTGGGTAATCTCGAGTTCCATACCGACCTCAACTTCCTCTAGGCCTCTTCTGCCAGGAATGCTACCTGAAAGGGGGTTGGTCCACGAGATTTGTGAGCCTAGGTATTACTCTAAACAGTAAACCCTAAACCCCTAAACCCCTAAACCCTAAACCCGAAACTCCTTAACTCTGAACCCTCAACCCCTAAACCCTAACACGAATTCAAACGCCCACAGCAGCAGCTCGATGTCGTGGCCCGGGGCCTGTCACCCTGGAGGATACCCTAAGGGTCCATGTACCCAAATAGCATATACTTTGGCCTTGTTGGGATTGCCTTATAGGATTCTCAATATAAACCACAAAAAGGAACTACTTAGGGGCCTATGGGTGTGGAGCTCGCCTGGACCCCCGAACTGGCGGAAACCCAGTGAGAAGTCGCACAAGAGCAACTCTGCATCCAACCCAGGCACGCCCCTTACCCTAAGGGTCCATGTACCCAAATAGTATATGCTTTGGCCTGAAAGTAGTCCCTGTATAGGTACTTTGGGGCCAAAGTATATGCTATTTGGGTACATGGACCCTTAGGGTTATAAATCCTCAAACCCCAAACCCATACAAGAACACGTATAAGAACACTTCGGCCCTTCAACCAGGTACACCCACCGTTAGCCCTGGTAGCATTTCAGGATCCCGAGAACTCCAAGCCTACAAATAGTAAGTTTAGGGTTCAGGGGTCTAGGGTTTAGGGTTTGGGGTGTAGGGGTTTAGGGCCGTTTAGGGTTTCGGGTCAGGGCTACCTACATTGTGTTGTCTAAAGTCTAAGCAGTATACCCGCTATGGCCCATTTCTTTGGGGGGCTAAGGTCCAAAAACTATGCTATGCAAATTAAACGGCCACCTTGGACGTTACAAAATCATCTACTTACTTGGGGGCCTCATGGACCATCGGGAGTGTTTGGAACTACAGAGCCACATCATCCCCAAAAATTCGATGCCTGACACACATGTTCACCCCTAACGGATCACCCCTGAAACAACTAAACCCTGCACCCTAACTTAGCCAGGAAGTTATATCACGATATATCTATGCTGGGTAGGGTTTAGGGGTTTGGGGGTTCTATGCTCATAGTGAAGCTAACCACGCGTAGGATTGGGTCCTGTTTACGTCCCCACAATAGTACGGCGCTCGTCTCAAACAGACCCAAATAGGGAATCTTAATTTAGAGACCTACGCAAACGACTTTTACTGAGATCTCTCATCCTTCAAGAAACCCGAGGAAGTGGCATTCAAAATCCTGCGATGCTCCACCTGCCACTGCTCCCGCGTGTAGTGCTTTCTCCTTTGCTGCAAACCCTAAACCCTAAAGCTTAAAGCCTAAACCCTAAACCCTAAATCTTAACCCTAAACCCTCAAACCCTAAACCCTTAAACCCTAAACCCTTAAACCCTAAACCCTTAAACCCTAAACCCTAAACCTTAACCCTAACCCTAACCCCTAAACCCGAAACCCGAAACCCTAAACCCTTAAACCCTAAAGCCTAAACCCTAAAGCCTAAACCCTAAACCCCTAAACCCTAAACCCTTAAGCCCTAAACCCTTTAAAGGAGATCCGTCTTTCGGCTCCATGTGCCTTCAGTCAAGCAGGCTACACGTTCGTCAAGGCCGAAGTATATGCGATATAGCTAGACCCAGAGAGCCCAATGCGGTTTGGGGCTTAGGGTTTATAGGGTTTAGGGTGGAATATACCTTAAATTATAGGGGCCCTAATATTATGATGTAAGGGTATATTCCTTAATTAAGGCGTATTGGGTTCTCTGGGGAGGCTCCACGTACCTATATACATGGCTTAGGGCTTCAAGTCTAAGGTGTAGAGCTTTATATGCTTTAGGGTTTAGGGGTTTAGGGCTTTTGGGTTTGGGGGTTAGCGTTTTAGGCCTTATTTCTTAGATTCCAAAATGGCTACAACTACATTAAGTCATTAAGGCAGAAGTATATGCTTTAAAGGTAACTGGCCCTAAGCCCTAAACCCTGTGCCCAAACCCGACACCCTGAACAGGAAACCCTGAATTCTAAACTCTAACCCTCAAATCCTAAACCCGAAACCTCAACCCTCAAACCTAAACCCTAACCCTAAACCCTAAATCCTAAACCCTAAACCTAAACCCTAAACCCTACAACCCTAAACCCTTAAACCCTAAACTCTGAAGTCTGAACCCTAAGCCCCGAAACTCGAAACCCTACACTCTAAATTCTAAAGCCCTCATTAAATCCCAAGAGGCCAGTCTATGGAGGTTTTAGAGTTCTGGCTTCGGATCCGACATCAAGCGACCGTCATCTGACCCAAAAATTTGAGGAAACTACAGGTGGGGAGTTTAGGGTTTAGGGTTCAGGGGCTAGGGTTTAGAGGAAACTACGGGTGGGGAGTTTAGGGTATTTAGGGCTTCTAACAAGGCTTCTATAAGGTACACAGACCTTCTATCAGGCTCCCTTATCGGTAACTACCCACCTGAAAATGTCCTAGATCTTACCCAAGAGGTCCCAAGGACCCGCGTAATAAGGTGCTTTGAGTTTGCGGCTTAAGGTCAAAGTTTAGGGTTTTAGGGTACTGTTGTTACGGATAGTAGGTATCTAAGATAATATTTGGGAGAGTATCTGAGTATTTAATACTTGGACCTTTAGGGTTGTACATCTTCAGTTCTACTGGGTGTAATGCTAATCCCAAACCTCTAAACCCCTCATGTCATCCCAGAAAGTGTAGTAAAATGCACTCATGCCTAAACCCTGAACCCCAAAAAACACTACACCCCTAAACCCTAAACCCCCAAACCCCCTAAACCCCACACCCCAAAACGTAGACGGATCATGGACTCTACACTCTCGTAGGCAACCTGAGAACCGCACCCAGGATCTCCTCAACGATAACCCTAACCCTTGCCATGAAAGGACTCATATTTTAAGGCCTTTGGGCCCAAAGACCCTATTATATAAGGCTTTTGGGCTGTTTCGATGTTGGGGGTAAGGGCACAAGTACCAAAAAAAGCATATATCATCTACACTGAACTTGGGACCCTAGCATAAATTACGTACAGTTTCAGCTGTCTCTTAGGGTCTTAGAGATTAAACTGGCAAAAGATGAAGCATTTTTTCTAAGTGCCCCTAAATCACCATGTACTCCCGCACTTACACACCTATCACACTACTATCCCAAAACCAAGTCCGTAATTCATAGTTTTTAGTGGTCCCTTAGGGTAACTTCCAAGACCCCTGAGCCAATCGCTAGACCCATGACCCATGACTTTAGAACCGTCTGATAGGAGCCCTTGTAGAAGGAACCCTGACTGGAACCATTATAGCAACCCAGAGCCAAAACCCAAATCTTGACCCCCTGAATCCTAAAGCCTGTACAAAACCTATAACAATAAACACCCACAAAGCCGTATGAAACCTTGAACAGCCTAAACCCCGAGCCCTTACCCTCCTAGGAACCCTTCACGACCCTGGAGGCGCTAAAGAAAACGAATCCTTTTAGGTGGCAAACCTTTTTTGTGCCCAGACCTTCCAAAAACCCCTGAAGAAAGGAATCTACCTTAAAAATGCTAGTAGGATTCCCTAAACCCTAAACCCTAAACCCTAAATCCTAAACCCTAAACCCCTAAACCCCTAAGCCCTAAACCCTAAACGATTCAAGGTATAAACCTTTCATCAAGGGGTCTTGGGAAGCTCCGGGCCCGAAAGGTTCCCTTAAGGAATCCCTTAACGGAGCCCGAAAAAAGCCCGTAAACCCTAAACCCTTAAGGCTTAAGGGTGCCTTTAATCCCCAGAATCCCTTAAGGGAGCCCTTAAAAGCCCTTAAACCCTAAAACCCTAAACCCTGAAGACTTAAGGGTGCCTTTACGAGAAGCCTTGTGGTGCAGCCACGGGCGCATGAACCACTTGGATCCAATCGCAACCATTGGCAGACCGAGCTGGGCCATCACACGAACCTGCCACTTAAAGGGCTTGAGGGTTTAGGGTCTGGGGGTTCAAGTTTAGGGATTAAGGGTTATGGGCCATCACACGAACCTGCCATTTAAGGGCTTGAGGGTTTAGGGTCTAGAGTTTAGAGGTTTAGGGATTGAGGGTTAAGGGCCATCACACGAACCTGCTCTTTAAGGCTTTAAGGTCTACATAGGGTGAGGGGGTTTCGGGGTTTGGGGGTGTCGGGTTTGGGGGTTGGGGGGCTTAGTGGTTTAGGATTTAGGGCCATCACACACGCACCTGCTGTAAGATTTGAGACCATATTTCAGGATGATGTCGAGGCATTTTCTAGGCCTTAGGACTGTAGTTGAGGATGACGTCTAGGTCGTATATGCGTGTATGTGCATATATCTATATATGTATATTATGCACATACATGTATGTATGTTTGTAAATAAATATAAATATAAATATAAATATAAATAGAAATAGAAATAGAAATAGAAATATATATATATATGTGTGTGTGTGCGATTCAAGACACTATTCATCGAGGAAGCCTTGGGCCTCCCTAGGTTTTAAGATCATATTCACGCTTGAAGCTCGGGTCTGACAAAGGCTTTAGGCCCATGGGTAAGACTGGGTTGTAGTTTTGGGGTTTAGGGTTGTAGTTTTGGGGGTTTAGGGTTTAGGGTTGAAGGGGTAGGGTTTAGGGTTTAGGGTTGGGGGGGGTAGGGTTTAGGGTTTAAGGTTGAGGGGGTAGGGTTTAGGGTTTAGGGTTGAAGGTTTAGGGTTTAGGGCTCAGGGGGTCGTAGTTTTGGGGCCCTGAAATGTATTTATGAATAGGTGCCTCTACAGGAACCATAAGCGAGATGTTAGAGTTTCCCAAAGTGCCACCTAGATGATAATAGTTACTAAGTTTAGGTTTATAGACCCCACGGCCAAACCCCCAGTCAAAGTATGGGCCGGGTCTTCACAGTTCAGGCGTTGTAGTGATATAAAGGCACCCCGGTTTGCTCTTGTGCGGCCTTGACACGAAGATCCACATGGTAGAAGGGTACTGCTCTGCACCTGGAAACCCTACTGCCAACACCATGCAGTCCAGCGACGGTCCCGGCGTCAAGGCGCGCAAGCGCCTAAGAGATTCGACTTGGCATTGCTTTGCTGTTGCTTCCTACAGTTGTTTATATGGATTTAGGGTTCAGCTTTTCTGTGTTCAGGGTTTCGGCTTTAGGGTTTAGGGCTTACTCCATGGAGCTTGCTTTTAGTCGTTGCTTCTTCGTCTGTAAGGATCGGGGCTGGAGGCCTTGTATGTGCGAACTGACAGCCAAATGCACCACTGTTTAGGTCTTCAGGGTCAGGGCTGTTTAGGGCCTTGGGGTTTAGGGTCTTAGTATTTACAGGGTTTAGGGCTTTTTGGGTTAAAGGTGTAGGCATCACGGGGTAGAGTAAACCCTACATCTTAAACCCTGAACCCTGAACCCTGAACACTAAACCCCAAACCCTAAACCTTATTAAACCCTGAACTCTGAACCCTAAACCCCAAACCCTAAAACTTATTAAACCCTGAACCCCAAGCCTGTCTGCGTGTTGAAACCACTAATGCTCCATTTGCCGCACAGTAGTAAAGGGTTTTTACGGTTCAGGGTTTAGGGTGTAGGGTTTAGAGGGCTCTTAGCTTTGGGTTTAGGGTTTTAGTATATGCTTCGGCCCTAATGTACCTATATAGGAACCCGGTTAATAGGCTTAAGTCTATACTGACTATGTAAATACACGGAGCCGTCGGGAACAGAGCGAATTCCCTTCATACTGGGCCTATCAGGTTGAAGCCTCAATCTATCTCACTTGAGGGTTTAGGGTTTAGGATTTAGGCTGGGTGAGCCCTAAAGCCTAAACCCTAAACCCCTAAACCTGCTTCCCTTGACAACAAACGCTGCCCCCGTTTGCCTCTTCTCGCAGGCGTAACCAAAAGATTCCAAAAGCTGAACCCCCAACCCGCCTCCCCCCACCCCGAGCCCTTAGCCCTAAACCCTTAAACCCGAAATCCACAACCCTCAACCCTAACTATAAACCTCAAAGCCCCAAATCCGAAACCCTTAAACCCTAAACCCGGAAACCCTAAATCCAGAACCCTTAACCCTAAACCCTAAAGCCCCAAACCCCAAATCCCAAATCCCGAAACCCTTAAACCCTAAACCCGAAACCCCCTTTAGAACCCTTAGAGGATCCCGACGGCCAGGGAAAAATGCTGCAAGGCTGCCATCAGCAGCGACAGTTTCGACACCTTGGAAGGATGAGGTTAAGACGTCTCTCGAGGCGGTTTAGGGTTTAAGGGTTTAAGGGTTTTAGGGTTCAGGGGTTTAAGGGTTTAAGGGTTCAGGGTTTAGGGCTCAAGGGTTTGGGGTTTAGGGTTTGAGGGTTTAGGGTTAAGGTTTAGGGTTTAGGATTTAGGGTACATTAGGGTATTAGATATCAGAACCCTTACCGAGTTCATATAATAAAGAACCCTGACTCAAATCGTAACGTATCGATCCCTCATACAAAGAAACAATATAGAACCCTATATGTAGAACGTATGTAGAAACCATAAGAACCTATAACACCTTATGAGAGCGGATTTGAAATACACATGTTATTTCTAAACCCTAAAGCCCTAAACCCAAAGTCCCTAAACCCTACACCTTAAACCCAAAGCCCTGAACCTTAAACCCAAAGCCCTAAACCTTAAACCCTAAACCCTAAGCCTTTAAGCCCCTAAACCCTCAACCCTACACCCTAGAGAACACCTGATCAGAGCAGCCATCCCGAACCGTGGCCGGTGGGGAGTAGAACTAGGCAAGTGTTGCCAGACACCCTGCACCCTGAACCTGGGTTTAGGGGTTTGAGGGGTTAGGGGTTTAGGGGCCTAGGGTTTAGGGTTCCGGGTCTAGGGTTTAGGGGTTGAGGGTTTAGGGTTTAGGGGCTGAGGGTTTAGGGTTTAGGGGCTGAGGGTTTAGGGTTTAGGGGACCCCCAAACCCAAACCAAGTTTCGTGCCCACTGGGCATCATAGCAGCACACCTTCCACCGGCGCAACGTCTCAATCGAGTAAAGTAACTCGCTCAACATTCTCCGGGCCCCATCTCCAAACCTACTTTTAAAAAAACGGGTGCTACAACGGTGGTGATAGGTTATCTAGGCCTTCTCAACCCCTGAACCCTAAACCCCCAGTGCATAATTGAGGGGTATCCTGCCTATGACGCTACTCATCGCCTACTTACCACCTACCCTGGAGCCTTAGAGCCGTCGAGTAGTGTATCTGGCTATCTTGGTTGCTGAGTGCACGAGCCCCAAAACGTGCGCACTTTCAGTTTCTATAGGGTATACTTGTACAAGTTACAAGCCCCCAAAAGTGTACACTCTCACTTCGGTTGGGTGTTATAAGGCATAAACCTATCCCCCCAAAAAGTGTAAAGTGCGCTTATTCTGCTGCCCATAGACTCATGAGGGTTACCTTATAGGATCCTAAATATGAAACACAAAAAGGAAGTACCATGGAGCCTATGGGTGGAGTGAGAAAGTTCTAGTGCTACGCAGAGCCGGTGGCGTGGAGATCCTCAGTCCACGTCTTCCTGCACGGTTTAGGGTTTAGGGTGCTGCCAGGGGGCTGTGAAGCAAATGGCGCAAGGTAGCTGCCTCGGTTTGGGGATTTGGGTTTAGGGTTTAGGCGGTTTAGGGTTTATAGGCCTAGGGTCTAGGGTTTAGGGATTTGGGTTTAGGGATTTGGGTCTAGTAGGGTTACAACATGGTAAACTGTAGAGTCTTGTGTCTAGGATTTAGGGTTAAAGAGTTTATAGGGATAAGCAGCTGCCTCACGAGCACGGCGTTGCTTTCTCTTGCGTTTCGCTTTGTAGGGAGTGATGGAAAGCATGCAGTTTTGTTGTCATAAAGAACAGTTAACGGTCATTCCCAACCACTGACCATAATGTCTTGTGGAAGTTGGTTGGGTTAAGGGCTTAAACTTCATAAACCCTAAACCTACACCTCGAACCCTCAACCCAGCACAGCACTGTAAACCCACCCCGTGGCGTTCGAGGTCAGGGTCTGGCTTTGAATGTTGAATATCGATAGGCTTTGAATTTTGAATATCGATAGGCCCCTCAGTACTTACGGTTGGGCTATAAGGGAAGAGACTTCCTGACTACGGTTTAGGGCTTGGGCTTAAAATAATGGCAGGTTCACCGATGTGGACAAGTTTCGGACATATATTGCGGCACGACGATGGGTTTTGACCTATTCCGTGTTTCGTCGAACACGGGCCCCCCCGTCTCCCCCGGAATTCCTAACAAACAGGATCCAAGGGGCCCTCCTCCGGACCGTTACCCTTAGCATCGAAGGACTCATACTTTAAGGCTTTTGGGCCCAAAGACCCCAATATATAAGGCTTTTGGGCTATTTTGATGCTAAGGGTTAAAGCAGCATGATGTCAAACAGCAAGGCGAGGCCACGAACCTCAAGCCCTAAACCCTATAAGCCCTATAAACCCTAATACCCTATAAACCCTAAACCCTAAACCCTATAAACCCTAAACCCTATACACCCTATAAACCCTATAAACCCCATAAACCCTGAATTCGAGCTTGTCGGCACTCCGCTGCTCCCCAAGACGTCTTTAGACAAGAAAGGTCCTGCAGGTCAGACTGTTGTCCTCCCGATGTATGGACAAATACAGGAGCCCAAAAACAACCGCACTAAACCCTAAACGCGCTTTCAGGTTTGGGCATGTGGGTCTTTCAAGCGTGGCGTCTTCGAACGAATTTGGCTGATGGAAGCCGGCGCCAAAACACCGGCCACACACTCTAAACCCTAAACCCTAAAACTCGAACCCTAAACCCTAAACCCTAAGGCCCTAAACCCCAAAGCCCGAAACGTGAAACTCTAAATCCTAGAGCCCTACTTGGAGGCCCAGGGGACTTAGCAAGTCGGTTATAAGTAGGGTTATACTTGGGGTATCTCCATTTAGGGTACTTATAACTCTACTTATAACCTACTTACTGAGTCCCCTGGGCCTCTATGTATAGGCCCTACAGCCAAACCTTGAAACCCGCAACTCTACAGTGACAGGCCGAGAGACCGGAAGAAAGCATTTGGCCGAAAGCAAAGCTTAACGGCTGCTCTCAATGAGCCTCCCACGATCAAGGTTCAGAGCCTTTGGGTTTAGGGTTTAGGGAGTTGCACTTTAAGGGCCCTAATATATCATTGGCGCAAAGTTTCGGTGACGTGTTCTGGCATGATTTGTAACTGGAGCTTGGGGGGTTGGACTGACACTAGGGCCCTAATTTATCATTAGCACAGGTTTTCGCTGACAGATTCTGGTATGATTTGTAACTGGAGCCCTCTGCATGGGAAGGGCTTGTAGTATTGTGGTTGCCTGGCGTCAGGATCGATAAGCTTTCATGTTGGCATTCAGAGATTTCAGTGTGAGCCTTACCCTCAAAGGACTCATATCTTAAGGCTTTTGGGCCCAAAGACCCTATTATATAAGGCTTTAAACCCTAAACCCTAAACCCTAAACCGCTATTTTGATGCTAAGGGTGATAAGTTCGGTCCATTCACGGCTTGGGGTTTAGACTTCCAGGCTTGGGGTGTGGGCCCTAAACCCCCCAACCCTGCGCCTTAGGGACCTTAAACCGTTCCGAGGTGCATGGGGGTTCCCTCTACGGGGCCAAGCGCCGAATCATCACAAACTCGCCCAAATAAAACCGACAGAACTACCATCCTAAACCCAGGTACCTACGCATTGGGTCCTCTTGGACCCTTGGGGACTTAGCAAGTCGGCTATAAGTAGGGTTATAACTGGGGTAACTCCATTTGGGGTACTTATAACTCTACTTATAACCTACTTACTGAGTCCCCTGGGCCTCTAAGTACAGTAGCCCTTAAACCAGAAACCCTCATAGTACCCTTAAAGGAACCCCTAAAGGGAACCCTAAACCCCGTTACAAGCTACTCTGCACCGGCTCGCGGGTTGTACGGTTCAGGGGCTGCAAAAAGGTCCGAGTACCCGTGAAGTGGAGTCGTGGGTATGGCTTAGGGTTTAGGGTTTAGGGATATGGCTTTGGGAATTCAAAACCTGACCATAAACCCTGAGCCCTAAACCCAAAAAGCCAACTCTGCTTGGGCACTTTACCCTCGACGGAGCCCTTTTGGGGTGTGGGGGTCAATGAAAGGTTTACAGTAAAATCTTGAGGAGACGGGGATTCAACACCATCTGCTGTAGTGTCTCAACCCTGAACCCTTAACCGTAGACTTAAACCCTGAACCTTAACTCCTAAACCCTGAACCCTAAACCCCAAACCCTTAACCCTAAACCCTAAACCTTGAACCCTAAACCCCAAACCCTGAACCCTAAACCCGGAACCCTTAACCCTAAACTTAAACCCTGAACCCTTAACCGTAAACTTAAACCCTGAACCCTAAATTACTAAACCCTGAACCCTAAACCCTAAACCCTGAACCCTGAACCCTAGACCCTAAACCCTGAACCCTAAACCCTGAACCCAAAGCCCTAAACCCTGAACCCCAAACCCTAGACACTCTGCATCGATTCTGTTGAGTTCAGGAATAGGGTCTAGGGTTTGGGTTTAGGTTTTAGGGTTTCAGGGCCGGCCTTGCAAAGGCCACGCAATCGCCTCGGATTTGGCTCCGACTTTCGGAAGGTTGGGGCCAGGGTCAGGGTCCCGCGACTTGGTTGTTGCCAAGGAACCTAAGGCAACTTACTATAATAAGGAAACCCTGTTATTTTTGCGATCATAAGGAAACCCTATTAGCTACTGTATATCCCAGTATGGTAACTTAAGTTCCGCTCGATAACGGTAATGCAGTCTGTTGCAGTACTTGAGCTGCCCCGGTCGGATAGAAAGGCTGCGCGAGGGTTAAGCGAGGTTGAATCTACCTTACTGTAGGGTTTGGGTTTTAGGGCTTGGGGGTTTAGGGGTTTATAGGGTTAAGGGTTTGGGGGTTTAGGGTTTAGAGGTTCAGGCTTTCTCTGACTACACAGAAGCTCCGATGGTTCTGGAAGCTAGGAACCTTACTCTCAGTTGAATGAAGCTTCCCGTTGTAAGCGAGCATTCTGATGGGGCCAGACTATGGTCAGGTATGCCATTCGTGACGAAGTAGTGGTAGCAACGCGGCGGCAGGAATACGAAAAGGAGCTGATCCTTGTCGAAGTCGTAATCCTAGTAATGGTGTCGCTTACCCTACATCAAGTAGATGTGAAACAACAAACCTAAAAGCCTAAAACTTACCCAAAACCCTAACTTTCCCTACTAACCCACTAAACCCAGCCCATCTAAACCTTAAGCCCTACATGTGCCTTGTGGTGCCCGGTCCTTTGCACAAAGTGCCGGACTCCAAACCCTTGCTTAAACAGCAACATCCTCAACTCAAAGCCCAACATCGCCCCAATTCCTACACCCTTGTACAACCACTTTATAAGGAACCTTCAACAAAACGGATCCCTAGATCCCCAAACGCTTCGACCGACCCACCGATATCAAGGAGCCCGCGTGGCTATGTCCGTCTTGCCCCTCGCACTGCCCAGGAGCAGTCCAAAACCCGAAACCTCTCAAACCCTAAACCCTAAACGCTAATCTTAAATCATCAACTCTACTTGGAGGCCCAGGGGACTTAGTAAGTAGTTTATAAGTATAGAATTACATATAGCAAGTACCCTAAATGGAGCTACCCCAAGTATAACCCTACTTATCACCGACTTACTAAGTTTTCTGGGCCTCCAAGTACCTGCTAAGCCCTCAAGCCTAAGCCTTCAACAGACCAACCCTAAACCTTAAATCCCAAAGCCTAGCCCCTAATTAAGGGTCCAAATGACCCAATAAAAACATAAACTGGTTGTGGATAGTAGCTATCTAGGTTAATCTTTGGGAGACTCTATGATTATTGGGCACTTGGACGCTTGGGGTAAAGCTTAAGCCACCAAGGAGCAATGGCCACCAAAAAAGACACCGACGTCTGGGCGAGCATGAAGCTGCCTCTGCCAGATCCAGCTCAGGTGTTGCATAGTGTTGGGGTTTAGGCTTTAGGGATTAGGGTTTACGATTTGGGGATTGTAGGGTTTTCTTAGGGTCCTTTTAAGAGATCCTTAAAGGATCTATGGGGGTGTTGGATGGTCTTGGGGTGTGGAAGTTTGGGGCCTTTATGGGTTTAGGGACCAGGGTTTAGCGAGTTTTGGAGTCCAGGGTTTGGGGATTCAAACTTTGTAAGACTGGCATGTTCATGTCTTAGGTCAGTTGGCTCTTGTGAAATATTGCACTGCGTTGCTGCTACAGCGCAGTAATATTACCGTAATATTAAATGTTCAATATTGTTACCCCTCATCGTACGATGGTCGCTAATGCTCCTACTAGCAGCACCACACCACGACGATGACTGCTTACCGCACTACTGCCACTGCTAGTGTACTGACTGTATGTTGGGCATGGAAGAATAAGCCCAGAATCAGCCGTCCAGAAAGAAATGCCATGAGCAGCACAATCTCTCTTGCAGGCCGTAAGAAGCAGGAACAGCAGTGCTGCAACTGGTTTTTCACCAGTGCAGAGTAGCTCATCTTTTCTAAGCAGCGGTCTACAGGCCCCCTGTGGGGCCAACAGCAAGAAAGGGACAGCGCGATGGCATGCGAGAGGTTGGTTTATTTTACGGAATGCCATGCGTCAAATTTAGGAAATACTCGGGATCCCAACCGTAAATAAAAGGCCCTACGTTCAGCCTCGACTCTAAAGCCCTAAACCCGAAACCCTAAAACACGAAACATACAACCCACAACTTGCAGCCCGCCCTTCATAAAGAAATAAACTTTAGGGAAGCCCACAAAAACCATTCTCGTAGTTTCCGGTAGAGCTCTTAAGGTTTATAATTAGAGGGTTCAAACTTTGATTTACGGGGATTCGTGCTTCGGGCGTTTAAGGCGCATGTGCCATCAGCCTGGAAGACATGCACAGCATGCTGTAACTTCGAGCATTCAACACCCTAATAGGATGCAGTTTGGGTATAGGGCTTATACTGCCGGCAGGTAGTACAAAAACTTGAACAGCCCGTCAAGAACTATGGTTACAATGAAGTACTCCTTATTATTAGATCCAACTTGAAAAGTGCTTTTTTTATAACCCCTTCGGTAAGAGAAGCAAACAATTACGAAGAGCACTTATAACGGCCAAAGCATTCCGGTGCCTGATTGAAATGCACGGACGGAGTTGTCTCCTGCTGAGCTGCTGAGAAGACTTGGTCATGGGTAAGTCTCTAAATTTTTTAGGGTTTCTTAAGGGGATCTGTAGGGGTTTCTTAAGGGTACTGTAAGGGTTCGATGTGGGTAGTTCTCTAAATTAGGGCCCCCTTTTTTTAGGGTTTCTTAAGGGGATCTGTAGGGGTTTCTTAAGGGTACTGTAAGGGTTCGATGTAGGCAGTTCTCTGAATTAGGGTCCCTTTAGGTCCCCAATTTAGTACGGCACCCTTATAAAAAAGGACCCTGAAAGGGACCCTACTTTAGACAACTACCCGTATCTCTCCACTCCCCCTAGATAGAGATCTCAGATGAGAGGTAGCATACTCTGGGTTAGGGTTTAGGGTTTAGGGTTAGAGATCCCTTTAAATCAAGAGGGAGCAGGTTTTCGGCACACAAAAACCTACTGCTTGGGCAATAAAAAAGCAACGGCGACCCAGAACCGTACCCTTAGCAGAGGCCCAGTAGTCCCGAATGGTAGGTCCATCAAGGGCCGAGGGTTACAGTTTAGGGTTGAGGGTTTAAGGTTTAGGATTGAGGGTTAAGGGCCTCTGGTGGCTTACTGGCTTGAATATAGGCCAGTCGCGGGTCTCGGTGCTATGACCCTAAATCCTAAATTGAAGGATCCCCGGGTGGGAGTCTGAAATGCCGAGTTTCACTGCCGGATCTTCAATGAATCAGAAAGGAGGGTCTAACTAGGCCTATACTTAGGACAACTCCAAGTGAGGCACGTATACTTCCCAACCTACTTTAGCTAAGCACCTTGATCCTTGCAGGCCTCATAAGATTTTACAAAACCGCTTAAAACCAAACTAAAACTAACCTTGCAAATGCCCAGAGACTCCAAAGTACTTCCTTTTTGGGATTACCTTATAGGATCCTAAAAATGAACCACAAAGAGGAACTACCATGGAGCCTATGGGTACCATACACCTGCATCTCCTGGTCTGTTGAGTAGCGTCTTCGGCTTCACTGGTCAGGGTGAAGCTCTTTCAGAACCCTTGCGTGGGCCAACCCCCGAAAGTGTGAACCCTAAACCCTCGCCAAAAAGGGTTTAGGGTTTGTGGGTTAAGGGTTTAGGGTTTTGTTGGGGACCAATTCCTAAACCGTAAACCTCAAATGCTAAACCCCAGCTTCTTCCCGCAAGGGTCCAAAGGACCCAATGAGGTGCTTGAATTTAGGATAGTAGGTATGTAGGTTAATATTTGGGAGAGTATATGATAATTGTGTACTTGACTACTAACCCCAAAACCCCAAAAACCCCAATCCTAAACCCTAGACTTTAAATCCTAAACCCTACACCCTAATCCTAAACCCTACACCTACACCCTAAACCCTAATCCTAAGCCCTACACCCTCAATCCTAAACCCTAATCCTAAGATCTACACCCTAAACCCTAAACCCTAATCCTAAACACAACCCTTGAAGAAAAAACCTGAGCCCTTTTGTTGCACCCTAAATCCTAAAGCCCTTCTTTACAGGAACCTAGACTCTTGAACAGCCCACAGTCGAAGAGGCTCCTTGCTGCGCCCAGCTGCCTAAGAGAGGCCGGGTGGCGTCCTCAAGCCGAGAGACTCTGGGGCTCTTCGCAGATTGAGGGTTTAGCGATTTCGGGTTTTTAAGGGGTTTACTTAAGGGTTTAGGGGTTTGGGGTTTAGGGTTTAGGATTTGTCGGTGTTTTTGGGGGTTTAGGGTTTTGGGATTTAGGATTCTACGGTTTAGGGTTTTAGGGTTTACGGTTTTTAGGGTTCAGGGTTTAGGCTTCAGGATGATTTAAAGTTTAAGGTCTAGGGATTTAGCGTTCAGGGTCTACCTGGAGGTTCAGGGGACTTCGCAAGTGGGCTCCAGGTAGGTTTATAATAGCGGTAACTCCCTTTAGGGTACTTAGCACTGCGCTTAGAACGTGCTTACTAGGTCTCCTGGATCTCTGTAAGTAAGGTTTAAGAGTTCAAGGTTTGGGAGTTGAGGGTTGAGGAGTTCCGTGTTTAGGAAAACAGGGGGTTAGAGTGTATAGGGCTCTTAGGAATTTACTGACCACCGAAAACCTATACATCGGCTAGGCCTCCTTATTTCGAACCCTTGACAGAAGCACGGCATCTTCAAGCAAAGATATGCTATGCAAGGACACAACAAGCTCGAACACTGTCTATGACAATGGGTTCGGCGAAACCCGCCGAGTCCAGCTCGAACACTCACTAGTCGTCGAGTTGCAGGACGTCATCCTGCCACCAGTAGAATCTGTCCCGAGCGGCGCGCAGCAGTGTTGCGCAGGGAGAAGTGATCTTGGGCTCCCGGCTGGTAGCAGCGCGAGATGCGAGTGCCATTGGCTACTGTGCGACCATCCAGCAGGATTCCACAGGCTGGCATGTGATCGAATCAACAGCCTTGTTGAACTTTTGGAGGAAGCTGAACGAGAGTAACGAGAGTTCGAGCCGCAGGCGAATCGCCACATCATCACATTGGATCTGTGAGTTTGATCAGCATTGATAGCTTGTTCACGCGCGTGCCCCTTAAAGTTGTAGGGCTTCAAAAATTAAGGTGGGGTTGAGGAGTTCATGGCTTAGGACCAGGGTGCTCGAGCTTAGGGTCATTATAGGGAGTCTTTTCGGTCTTGCTCCTGGTCTTTTCAAGGGTTCTTGAAGGGTTCGAGACGGGTTCTTTGATGGGTTCAGGATAGTTGAGGATATGGGGGAGAGGCGGGGGCTTCAGACCCTTATGCATGTCCTGTAACAGGGCTTTGGGGGGGTTGACGGGTAAGGCTCAGAGATCAGGGTAGTTAGGGTAGTTAGGGTTTGGGAGTTGTTGCATGCTTTAGAAGTTTTGGGCTTCATGGGCTCAAAGGCTCCTAGGTATTGGTATGGGGGATACTTTCCCAAATCAGGGTTTGGGTTTAGGGTTTCGGGTTTACATATATTTAAGCCCTGAAGGGGCTCCCATATAGATACTTTAAGGTCTAAGCATATACTCTCTAAGTACATGGATCCTTGAACCCTAAACCGTAAATTTGGCCCTAAACCCTTATGGCATTATGGCACCCTTATAGAGAAAACCTCAAAAAGACTCCCCTACGTAAGTGCAGAGCCCTAGGATTTCGACCAACTTCGATCTTGGGTGGCCACAAGCCATGAACCCCAACACCCCCAGGTTTAAGCCTTAGGGTTTAGGGCCTAGGGTCGAAGCAAAACGACCCCATCCACTTAGCTGCCGAGTTCGCAGGCCACAACAAAAAATTGTCTTCTTGCAGTTCTTCCGGGGGGCACCCTCAAACCCTGAACCCTAAACCCTGAAAGCCCTGAATCCTAAACCCTTAAAACCCTAAGCCCCAAAGCCTGACTTAAAAACCACCCTTACAGGAACTCCCATGTCTTGAGGCCGAAGTTCGAGCAGAACAAAAGCCACCAGCCTGAGTCGCGGGACGGCTCGCTCCCTCCGTTTTGCACCGAGGGTTCAGGGCGTACGGGCTTGGGGGTTTAGGGTTCGATTATGTCCCATAGGCTCCATGGTAGTTCCTTTTTGTGGCTCATAATTAGGATCCTATAAGGTAACCCCTAAAAAGGAACTACTTTGGAGCCTATGGGATTATTTAGGGGTTTAGGGCGTAGGGATTTAAGGGTTTAGGGGTTTAGGGCTTAAATCATTATATTGTTGAAGGGCTTTGGGATTAAGATTTAGGGAAATACTCAAGCTTCTGTAGTATGTACCTTCATCCCACCTGTCGGGATTGACGCTCTGCACTAAGGTTCATGTGTTACGGTAGCAAGTAACCGTTTAACCTTGCTTCAGAGCCTACCTATTCTCTGCAGGGTTTAGGGTTTACAAGGTAGGGCTTAGGGTTTAGGGTTTTGGGAGCCAAGGTAGCTCCTTTCGTCGGCGGGCAACTAGCCCCTAGCCCTAAACCCTAAACCCCAAACCCTAAACCCTAAGCCCTAAGCCGGTTCATAAACAAAGTGATGCGATGGATTACGGCCAGGCTGTCCGGTTTCGGGCTCAGGTACAGGCCTTAAAGTATAATCTTGGTAATCCTTCAGGCTTCTCGTTTTCCCTAAACCCCAAACCCCAATCCGAAAATCCATAACAGATGCTTCGGCTCCCTGGCCCCAAGTTCAACCTGGCACGTGTAGTTGGATGTTGAGGATATCAGAACTGCCCTAACCTCCTGCGCCATAACCTCCACCCCCATCTTCCGTGCTTACTACAAAGAGAGCAAAAGAGAGATCTAAATTCGTGTGCACACGCGATCTTCAGACGGTCTGGGTTACCCATAGGTTCCAAAGTAGCTCCGTTTGTGGTTTATATGTAGGATCCTATAAGGTAACCCCCAAAACGGAACTACTAAGGAGCCTATGGTTAGGTTGCTCTAAGCAACTCCTGAAACCTGAACAGGAATGAAGGGCCCCGTCGGCCCAAGACCCGTAGCAGCTTGTAGTACGAAGCCATACACCCTACTATTGATGATATAAATCCGTAGCATTACCTTAAGGATCCTAAACTATGGGAATTCGGGTATATTCCTGATGATGGGGTATTGATGATATACATCCTGCATTACCCCATAGTAAGGAACATACCAGAATTCCCATAGTTTAGGGTCCTTAAGGTAATGCAGGATTTATATCATCAATAGTGGGAGCCTCTTATATTACCCTGCCAGGCAGCAAGACGAAACGACCTCCCAACACCTGCTCGAGACAGCCTCAGCAAGCTATGCAACGCGTTCGGGCCTGAACCTAATTTGCTAAAGGGTGTAGGGGGTCAGGGATCAGAGGTTTAGGGGTGCAGGTGCAGGGTTGATGTGTCTGGGCTTCGACCTTTTATATGTGCTATTGGAGCCTCGAGACACCAGCAGTTCAAAAGCATTGCACTCTGTAGTCACAACCTGGGGATCCAATAACCTACTGTTTTAGGGGTTATACCTTAAAATTAAGGGGTCATAACCTACTATTTGGTAGGGTTTGGGGATACAGGAATATCTTAGCTATCCATGCTGCGTGAAACAATCAACACTAATCTGCAATCCGTGTGCTCCTTGCGCACCTCAGCATCCCCCGAAAAGTAAAAAAAAAAAGGCCTGGTTGCCTTAAACCCTTATCCTTGCCCTGGAAAGCCCTGAGCTCTGAGCCATTCCCCAAAAGCCACCCCTTAATGTGTGCCTCCCCAGATTTAGGGTTTAGGGTTTAGGGTTTGAGGGTTTAGGGTTTAGGGTTTGAGGGTTTAGGGTTTAGGGTTTAAGGTTTGGGGTTTAGGGTTTAGGGTTTAGGGAGTGTATAGCTCTCAGGATTTTGGAAGTAGCTTCTGAAGGTATAGAGTTTGGGAAGGTAGGTGTTAGGGATTGGTACTCTAGGGCTCAGGATGTGAGTCCTCGCAAGAACCGCACCAGCCTGTCCCAAAGGATCTTAAGTACCGACATGGTAGAATGTGGGGTTTCCATACTAGAGTTTACTATTATGATTCGCGGAAGTATCCCCCATAACAGTGCCTAGGACTCTTTGGGCGTTGGGACTGTTGTATGGTCTCTTAAAGGCTTCGTAATCCTTCAACATGCACGCTCAGGAGACATCTCGGCACCAGGCCATGGAAATTATCCCTGAACCAAAAAAAGCCCCAGAACCCAGCAGGCAACCCCCAAAATCCCAAACCCTCAAGCCCTAAACCCCAAAGCCCAAAGCCCCCTAACCCTAAACTCCGAACGAAACCCTTAACCCCAAATCTCCACCTCTGCACGTCCAAGTACCTCACAATCCCACAATACCAAACCTTTACTACACTGCTACCCTAAACCGAAACACCTAAACCCCCAATCTAAATAGACCCCCGAAAAAGACTAACCCAAATTACCAAACCGTGAACCTAAATAACTCATTAAAGGGTACAGAACAACCCGAACACACCCAACAAAAGACTAAGCTGTCCAGGACCAAGATGCAAGAGCGAGTCCAGCTGCGCAACTGCCGCATAAAGGCTGTCCGTCGCCGCTCATGCTGATCCTACCGAGGCTTTGGGCTCATATTATAGGGTTTAGGGCTTGGGAGCTAGGGTTTAAGGGTTTAGGGCTTTAGGGTTTAGGGTTTAGGATTGTTAGGGTTTTACGGGGCTTAGGGCTTGGGATTTAGGGTTTAAGGTTCAATGTGTAGGGTTATGGGCGACCACTTGTGCGCATCTTCTTGTATGGCTTCACCTGCCTTTGCAGGGAAACGCTACAGCCCAAACCCTACCTGTAGCCGAAGAAACCTACCTTTCTTGGGGGTTCTGTATTATGGTCTCTATCTATGGTTCCTAAACCTTAAACCCTGAACCCTAAATCCTAAACCTTAAACCCTAAACCCTAAACCTTAAACCCTAAACTCGAAGAAAGGTAAGTCTTTCGGGAAGCCTGGCTTCCGAGGATCTCAGGGGGCTCAGGATCAGTCTGGTTTACCTACAGTCCATTGTAGTTCCTTTTTTTGGTTTAACCAGATCTATATTAAGGATCCGAAAAGGTAACCCCAAAAAGGGAACTACAATGGAGACTATAGGTAGGGTTTAGGGATCAGGATTGAGGGTTTAGGGCTTAGGGCTCTTTATGGAGTACTATGAAGCCCCCGGGTGTCCAAGTACCTAATAATCAGATGCTCTCCCAAATTTCAACCTAGATAACTCCTATCCTTAACCAACATACTATAATAATCAGAATAGGGTTTTGGGGCCTATTATATTTTTGTTAGAACAAGGAACCCCCAAATAGCATTGGTGAATATCTAGGCCTCTACCTTACCTTATTATTGGGTCCTTTATTAGAACGGGTCGCAGTCCATCATAGCCAGCTTCCTGTAAGGGAGTTGGAGACGAGGGCGTACTCCAGACACCAGACATGGTCGTCTGGGGAGTACAGGCCACAACTCCCTGGTTCTGATCCCTATGATAGTGCCTTAAGGTCCCCTGTAGTAGTCCCAAAAGCCCATTCCTCCATTCCATACGAAGAACCAGTCAGACAATCACTAATGCATCATTCTGAAAGGCACTGGAACCCTAAACCCTAAACCCTAAACCCCAAACGCTAAAACCCTAAACCCTAAAACCCTAAACCCTAAACCCCAAAACCCTAAAACCCTAAACCCTAAACCCCTGCAGTGTCACAGCCCAACGCCCAGAGACTCTGCTGGGCCTTCTCGGTTTTGGGTTTTGGGTTTAGGGTTTAGCGATCTGGTAAGAGCTCCCCATCACTGCGCAACCGCAAGTGGCGTTTAGGGTTTAGGGGTTTAGGAGTTTAGGGTTTAGGGTTTAGGGATGCTGCAGCGGCTGGTAGACTTCGTTGTAAGTGCCTTCGTAGTAGAAAGACAACAGGAGCGGTTGCGTGAGCCCGCTTTATGTCATAGACTTGCTTCTGCAGGAACATTGCCTTGACAGAATATGGGTAGTTCTCTAAAATTTGGGTTCCTTTGTAGGCCCCCAATATAGTACGGCACCCTTACAAAAGAGAAACCCAAAAGGGACCCTAATTTAGAGAACTTTCCATATATGCCCAGCAACACCATGCGAGCCCTTCGCTGCAGCCCAAGACCACCAAAGCCCCGCTAGATCCGAAAAGGAACCCAAGAAAGCCAAACCACCTCAGCCCGTACACCCTAAACCCTGAAACCCTAAACCCTGAACCCCTAAGCAACCCCTGTGGGACTAAAACCCAGATATTGCAAAGCCCTTAATTAAAGACTTGACCTTCAGATAAAAAGCGAAACCCATATATGATTTAAGGCATTGTCCTTAATACTTATAATACCCTTCTAAGAACCCTTATAGATTTTCTTTAAGGAGCCCTGAACAGGTAGTGTAGGGGCCTTAAAAAATCAGACTGGGTTTTGGGCTCCTTTATAGTATAGTTATAATAAGGAGCCCTGAGGAAAACTATCTGTAATTATTAAGGCTTCTATAGTATATTCCTTACTTAAAGGAACCCGAAAACATCTCAAACCACCGCAGGCCTTCCATTTGAGGGGCCTGACAGTCGCGAACATGAAGACACCTGGGAGCTAGGGCTCAGGGCTTAGGGTTTAGGGCTTAGGGTTTTTGTGATTAGGGCTTAGGGCTCAGAGTTTCGCTTTCTTTGTTAACGGTTAGGATTTAGGATCCGACAATAAGAAAACGGGGTAACCAACAAAGGTACTCCACTTAAGGGTCTAGGTCTAGGTAGGGGCCGCGATCATAAGACTAGGGTTTGTGTTGAAGGCCTCCTTTAAATGGTTTTATACAGGCTTCTACAGTTCTTACCGTTGGGGTTTCACACAAGGCCACTTCCCCGACACAAAGTAAGGCCTGAATTTATTAGACTTGGGTTTTGCAAAGGGTGTATACGGGCTGCTGTAAGGGCTTTATGCCGGGGCCTCAATAATGAGAATAGGACTTGACAATTATAGTGTAACGAAGCATTAGGACTACAAGGGGGAGACTGTTCGTGAATATTCAGACAAAGCTTTACAGGGCTGTACACGGCTTGAGCAGGGTTAACGAGGCGTTCATGGCTGGTTACAGGATGTTTGATGGTCTTATGGGTCCCGGGTACTTGGGGGATCAGGGCACCCAGCATGCAAGGTTCTAGGCACCGCAGTAGTGGGTTTTATAAGTAATATGGCACTCGTCCTTCAGGTGAATGTACCTCGAAACCAAATTCTGAAGCAGGTCCCATACGACCTGCGGTTACCTTACATTGGGGTTTAGGCTTTGTGGTGGGGCTTAAGGGTTTAAGGGCTCAAGATTTTGGAGCGGGGACTTTGTACTGGGGCACTAGCCCCGCGAAAGCGGAGTATCTTCAATGAACCCTCAAGGCCCCCTGTGACTGGCGATTGAAAGGACTCTATCCACCAAGGCTTCAGAAACCCTGAAGGGTCCATGCACCCAAATAGTATATTATACTTTAAAATTTAACCTCAAAGTAATCCCTACATAGGTCCGTTGGGGGTCAAAGTATATACAACTTGGGTACATGGACCCTGAGGGAAGGGACTAAGAGGCTTCTCTGGCGTGCAGTTTCAGCCCTGAAGATCTCGATCCGAAAGCGCCGCACCAGGTACAGTGCTGTGAGGTTTGAGCTTTGGGGCGCTGTTGGTTTTCACGGATGGAAGTTTGTAAGGTGCTCTCGAATGATATAAATCCTGCATTACCCAGAGTAAGGAATATACCATAACTCCCATAGATTAGGGTCCTTAGGGTCATGCAGGATTTATATCATCAGCGGTACAACCTACATGAGTAGTTCTCTAAGTTAGGGTCCCCTTTAGGGTCCTGTTATAAGGCTTCCATACTGTTGGGATCTAAAAGGGGCCCTAATTT
>CAJNJA010053008.1:802-25052 GCA_905231915.1 Symbiodinium necroappetens
AAAAAAAAAAACCTAAACCCTAAAACGGAGCTACACCAAAAAGCCCCAAAGCCTGCACCCAAACCGCTAGAGTCGATGATAGCGCCAGCCCCGGAACTCGCGGGAGGTCGAGCGTGCTCACTTCACCACGGCCCTTCGTGTCGGGACCTTAGGGTATAGGGTTTGGGGTGTAGGGTGTGGGGTTTAGGGTAGGGTTTTGGTGGACGCTAAAACTCTAAAACTAAGTAAAGTCTGACTCTCGATGACCGCATCCAAAGCAGAGCTAGGACGTGATTGCAGGCAGTGGTTTCCCGAAGCTCCCGCATCGCCTCAAAATAAGGACGTACATATTCACTTCCTGTCTTTGTTGAGACTCCCATATCTTTGGAAGGTACTTTGGGCTTCCTCTGGCGTGAGCAAAGAGTCCACTGAGGTCTCTCCAGCAGCTCGAAACAAGGCACCTAATATAGGGGCCTTATTAATTAGAATAGGGTTTTGGGGGGCTCCTTATTGGAATTCTAGTATATTATACCCCAAAGCCTATTCTAATTATTAAGGCCCCTATATTAAGCCGAAGCTTTTTTTTATCCTCAGCCCATGAAGTCTGGTTCCCTCATCGAATGTCGTGCACAAGGGCTGCATAAGGTTGGGGGAAGGTTTCCCAACCCAGAGCCCCATAGACAGGGCGCAGCATCGGTACTTTGTACCATGTGCAGGGGATCCGAAGCTTTCAAGACAAGCCCTATACACCTGAAACACCTCATCCTCATGCCTTTCCTCCCAAATCTGTGGCAAGGTGCACCCAAAGTCTGGTGCAGGGCTTTCCCTCGCCGGGCGCCCTGGCCAGTGCTTGCAGGAAGATTTGGATAGCAATAAGCACCCTGGGCGACGGCGACACTGATCGCGTAGCTGCTGCGAGCTTGATCAAAGCGCTTGCCGCAACTTCCCTGATGTACTGCGGCAATCTTAACTTGTCCACCTCGCCATTAGCCATTCAGCATTTGCAACTTTCGCTTAGAAGGGCCAGGATGTCTACCGCAGCTTCATTTTGGAAGTTCTGGCCCGGGCTACTGCACCCGTGCAGTGCTTAAGCCTGCTGTCTTGAGCCCTACGCCGTGGCCTTACGAAGCAAGGCTTTGCTGCAGATTTCGGGCCCATGTCATCTCAACATTCTTTCGAGTCAGAAGCCATTGCCCCTGACATGAGACTCTACGGTAATATAGGAACCTAATTAAGTTATGAAGAAAATCTGGGTCTTCACTTGGGTTCTTAGTCTGAATCCTAATATATTGGGTAGAGGGCCAGGGTCTCTTGGTCAGGGGTTCCTACATGAGCCTAAATGATCCTACCTGCCAAACAGCAAGGCCTTGGTTGAGGCTGCCTCGGGGAGCTCCCCTGAATCCGACAGTTCAAAGCATGGGATGTCATCTTCTGCAGTCCCCTGACTCCAATAAACATGCATACTCGCAACAATGATCGCATATCAAGTAGTAGGAAGCGTTGCAAGATGAGTGGTAATGGTGCTGTTCTCTTGGTTGTTCGGGTTGCTGTTCATGTTGGGGGCTTGTGTGTATGGATCTTAGGGGTTAGGGTTTAGGGTTTAGGGTTTTAGGGTTTAGGGTTTAGGGGTTTAGGGGTTTAGGGTTTAGGGGTTGAGGGTTCTTCAGGGTCTGCCGCCGCCAGCTTTCAGGTGTGGTTTCCGCCCGAGGGGTATTTGGTGGAGGCTCCCGGGCCAAAATTCCAGGGGGAGCCTTCGGACCGAATATGATGGGTCTGGTTGGTTAGTGCTCACTAAATTTTTCAAGCTCTTAACCCCAAAGCCTAAGCCCGTTATAGCTCCCATACAATATACCACAAAGCCTCACTGAACTCATTCAAGCTCTTAATTCTAGTAACTCCAAAGATGATGTTCTTGGGTTTGGTGCTTGTGTGCCTCTTTCTATCTATCTAGTTAGCTGGCTAGCTAGCTAGCAAGCTACCTAGCTACCTATCTATCCTGTCTACCTATCTACTTATCCATCCATCTACCTATCCATCGATCCATCGATCCATGGATGCATCTATCCATCGACCCATCCATCCATCCATCCATCCATATGTCCGTCCATCTACGTGTAGAGGTGTATCTGCGGGCATTTCTACATGTATCCGTATCCTACATTATATAGATAGATAGATAGATAGATAGCTAGCTAGATAGATAGATAGATAGAGAGAGAGAGAGAGAGAGAGAGATAGCGATAGATAGACAGATAGATAGATAGATAGATAGACATGTATGTCCATACTGCCATATGTGTGTGTACTAACACCTTTGAACATGGAGATGTAGCCGTCCCCGGTGATTTGACGATTAGGTGGAGCATACTCTTTCAAATCCTTTGTTTGGGATTTGCATCCTTGAAGAGGTTTTCTCTTGCCGTGGCATGCTTTCTCCTTCCGAAGCCCTCCGCCTGTGGTGGTGCAAACTGTACTGGAAGCATTGTGCGATACAAGTTCCTGGTGCTTAGTTTGTTTATGTTTAGTTTGGGGTTATGGGCTGAGGGTTCAGAACGTTGGGCATGGTTCCGTTGGGGTGCAGCCAAAACCAGCGAGAGCATGGAGAAGAGCCTGATCCTTGAAGTTGCAATGGATCGAGAATGTTTGCATCCAGCCACGGATCGAGATCGACAGTTTTGGATTTCAACAGATGTTTCGCACTGAAAAGTTAATACACCGAGGCGATGAACTTCTCCACGTAGACATGGTTAAAGTGGCTTTCTCTTGGCACTCGGCTTGTTTGCCATTCACACTCGCGAAGAGAAGAGTAGCACACGCGCCCAAGAATTAGCAGGGGCTTTCCCAAGGGTTCCTTAGTTCCTTATATCAAATCGCAGCATACTATACCCCAAGAACCTGTTCTGATCATTATCATGTCCCTACTAAGCCTATTGCCACCGCATTCTACCCTCGGTTGATTCTGAAGGGCTTGCTGCCATGTGGTTGTCGCGGCAGAGTCATGAAAGCCATCCTGGGGCGTAGGACTCAGGATCATCGGTCCTGCTCGGACTTCAGCCCTAAACTAAGCCTTTATATAGAATTGTTTTTCGAGACCTGATAGCATCAGTACTCTTACAATTCCCTTCTGGATCCCGATTTCCAAGCTTCAGAAATCTTGGCTTTGCTTGTTGTAGGCCGTTGAAAGCACACCCGGCCAGAGAGGACTGAGGCCGGAACCAGGGACGCTGGGCTGGGTGGGGATTATTGCCAGTATTGACACGATACCATAGACTATAGTCATGAATCATGAGGACCATCATAATGAGGAATCAATGCCACCGGGAATCTTAGTATGCACTTTCTTCTCATCTTCGTTGTCATCACTATCCTCACTGTGGTCATGATCACCATCATGACTATCACCGCTGCCCACAATGAGATACGCCGTTCAAGTCATTATATGGCGCTTTGTTCTGTTGGCCACGCCGCATAGGCATAATCTTCCGAAAAGTGCTCCGACGGCATGGACATTATCACCTGGACCACCTTTGAGCAAAAAGCGCCACCACTGCCCAAACTGACGATTGCTGCTACGAAGACGTGGACGATGGAGTGCCATGCTACTAGAACCGCCGTCACTACTGCTACGGCCAAAGCAACTCGTCTCCCAGCTGATGATACTGTGAATGCCAGCGAGAGGAGCAGCGATGATTCAGATTTTATTGACAATTAAGGGGGATTATGGGGATACCGCAGATTAAAGATGAAAGTGGCGGTCGAGATATTGCTGAGCATGGCTACACGTGAGTATCTCCGGATTCGGAGTTTTGATCCGGAAGTTCGATTTTAGGTTGGCGTTCTCTCCAATGTTTTTGAGAGCGCGGAGGGCTGAGCATGATAGTCATAACGAACACCCGTACAAACTAAACTCCCAAACCCTAAACCCTAAACCCCCTAAACCCTAAACTCCTAAACCCTAAGCCCTAAACTCCCTAAACCCCTAAACCCTCAACAGACGAACCATCGTGTGAAGCACGCCCCCCCCTCTGCAGGAGTGGTGACTTGCTGGGTCCCAAGATTGCCAGTTGCAGGAATCGGGTAGATCGCGGTGTTTATAGGGGGTTTAGGGTTTAGGGTTTAGGGTTCAGAATCATACTTATAGTATAGTCGCATATGGTCTCATTTTCATAGCGTCATATAGCATCATACAGCATCATATAGCTTCATCTCTAGTATCCTAGAATATATAACACGGTATCGTATCGCATCATAGGGTGGCATCTTCGTCTCGTGCCTTTTTCACCTGCCTGGCTTCTCGGTCGCCGGAGCGACATTGGTTTGTGTGGCGTTTTTTGAAGTATTCTGTGGACGGTTTAGGGTTTTAGGGTTTAGGGTTTAAGGTTTTGGGGTTTGAGGCACCGCATCAGCAGAACCAAGCGGTTCAAAGTATCCCGGGACCACAGCACTCACGACGGCAGCTACGGATCACATTGCTAGCTCCATCGGCAAGGCCCGTCACATGTTTCTGAGTAGGGAGGGTCGGAGGATGGCTGTGCGGACAGGGGATGCAGCCGAATTCTCAAAGACTTTGCCGCTACTGGCTGAGAAATCAGAAACTTCCCTAAACTTCCCTAAGCCCTACGTACCCTAAACCCTAAACTTTGAAACCCGCGGAAACCTGCAAGCATTCGCATCTCGAATCCTTCACCCAGGCTCCGAAGAGTGGGAACCGCTGCCTTGGGCCGAGTTCTCAAAACGTGCTTTGGGATTGGGATTGGGGTTTTGGGTTGGGAGCAACAATATTCAGGATCAGGAGATTCTTGGTTTAGGCTGTTGAATCCCAGGAATTCCTCGGATGGATCGTGTCAGGATGTGTTGCTGGAAGCATCGACGTACGCTCGTGGTCGCAGACAGTGCGAAGTTGGTCGTGCTGCCAATATGCCGTAATCTCGCAATCTTGCCTGGCGCACGGCCAGAAACTGTTTGTGGATGCCGCAGCGCTGCCGCAGATCTATTTACTTTGATGTTTCTGAGAGCCAACTTCTCCGTTCGGGGCTTTGGGCCTGCATGGCTGTGCCAGGCGAAAGGGCCTACCGTGCATCGTACATGAGCAGACGGGAACGGATCCAGGAAGAATCCATCCGCAGGCAAGCGATAAGGAAGATGCAACAAGGCCATATCATATGGCTGAATCCACGCCCCCAGGCGGTGTGGCTGCTGATAGGTGTTGCCCTGTCCCTGGAGCATCCCCGCTATTACTTGTTTATTGCGTTACTTGTTATTGCGTTCCTCAATTGGGTTCTTGGGGTAAAATTAATCCTAAAACCCTGAAGCCCTCATGAAGCCGTGCAAGTCTGCATTCTGGTCGCTTCAATATCAAGTCCTTTGACGTCGCTGGGCCTCCAAATCAAGACTTAAGGCGTAATCAGGCGAAGAAGGATACCTGCTAAAGCGACCAAGATCTGGGTCCTTGCAGAAAAAATCCATAGCTTAGGTTACACACCTTTATCATGGCTTGCAGAACTGAACTTAAGTTTCCACGGAAGGGGAGAGAGTCATGAATTTCATGCGCCCTTGGTCGTGGGCGCTTAAGCTCAGTTCCTGAACAACGAACAATCCAGCCAACCTTCAGTCGCGATGGTAAAGCGAGAATGGAAAAGCAACCCCAAACCCTAAACCCTCCCACACACGGAAAAAGGCCCGGCTAAAAAAACAAATACCCTAAAAAAAGAACCTGAAGAGAGTGAGCCTGGGCGTAGTCCGAGTTGACAAGGGTTTTCGAATTGTCGTCGAGGTGCTGGACGGCCTCAAGGGTGGTCTGGCACGTGCCTTCTACTGTGTAGATTCCCGAGCTAGTGCCTAGCAGACGGGAAGAGGCCCTCAAAGAAAAGCCGTGAGCAACCCGGGCCCCTCGGCCCTTTCGCCTGACACGAGCCGTCAACGATCGGCTGGAAACCTCTGGTTTATGTGTTGTTTTGCAGGGTCTTAATCGGGCTTGATAGCGTTTTTTTTTGAGTTGGCGAGGGCTTCTACAGCGCTTTGTGTGGAAAGCCACCAAAGGCTCCAACTCTCGATCCTGGAACCCTAGAGCTGCGCTTTTGAACACACGAAGGTGGCCACGGCAGCCAAAGTGCCGCCGACCGGGCCCTCGCTGGGTCGCTGAAGGCGGCAGGGCTTGGGGTTTAGGGTTTAGGTTTAGGGCTTAGGGTTTAGGGTTTAGAGTTTAGGGCTTGGGATTTAGGGTTTAGCGTTTAGGGTTTAGGAATTTAGGGTTTGGGGATTTAGGGTTTGGGATTTTGGGTTTAGGGTTTAGGGTTCTGTTGGCTTCGTGGCCAAGGGGGGGGCCGTGGCGATGTGACTTACAGGCATGGTGCCTGCTTGTCCTCTCAATGCTGTTCGGACTCAGGATTAACCCTTAAACCCTATACGCCCTAAACCCCTAAACCCCTAAACCCTAAACCCCCAAGGCTCTGAAGGGCTTAAGATCCGAACACCCTGCGGTCCGACAATCCTGCCACCTTTAAACCTTGAACATCCTACAGCTCTGAAGCCCGTCAAGCCCCAAACAGCCTACACTTCTGCAGTAGTACTCATAAAAATCCCTGCAGCCCTCAGCCCTAAAGCCCTGTAAGGTCCTAATGCCTTGCAATCCCAAGGCCCAAAGCCGTAAAGCTCCAAAACTTACAAAGCCCTGTGCCGAGTATCAAGAAGACATGTGCACCCTCGTCCATTGTAAGATGGACCCCTCTAAACCCTAAGCCCGAAAACCCTAAAGACCCTAAAGCCCTAATCTTGAGATGAGCAGAAAACAGCCCCAAAGCGCTTTAGCGCCTTACACCTTGATCCCTACTCCCTCAACCCTAACACGCTGAGCTAAACAACCCTAAGCCCTAATCCCTCAACCCTAACACCCTAAGCTAAACAGCCCTAAACCCGAATCCCTAAACCCTAACACCCTAAGCGAAATACCCCTAAAGCCTGAACGCCCCAAAGGCTCCTCCGAGGCTCTTGGTCTAAGAAGCATCGGGCCTCTAGGCCCCCCCAGTTGACACATGAAGTCCTGCGGACCTCCGAGCTGTTTTCCATCCAGGTCACCGTGCTCCTGTCATGCCCTGTCCTTAGGGTTCTTTAAGGTTTTGTTGTTTTTTTTTTGGGGTGGGGACTGAAGGGGAAATAAACCCTAAACCCTGAACCCTTATAAGGCTTTGTAAGATAGGGCCGTTTTGGGCAAAGGGCCTATGCCCCTCGCCAGGACGGTGCCCTCACGCGCGTGTACAGGCGCGGGCCTGGAGGTTCATGCGCAAAAGGGTTTAGGGGTTTAGGGTTTAGGGGTTAGGGTTTAGGGGTTTAGGGGTTTGGGGCTTAGGCGTTAGGGCTCTAAACCCTCAAGCTCTTAAGTCCCAAACCCTTAAACCCTTAAGCCCTAAACCCCTAAGCCCTTCAGCCCTAAACCCTAAAACCCTTAAGCCCTAAACCCCTAAGCCCTTAAGCCCTGAAGCCCTAGACCCCGAAGCCCTTATAAGCCCTAAGCCCCTAAGCCCCTAAAGCCCTAAAGCCCTTATAAGCCCTAAACCCCTAACCCCCTAAGCCCGGCGCCCTTAAGCCGTAAAACCCCTAAATTTTAAAACCCTTAGGGCCCTGGGGCCCCAAAGCCGCAGGCCGCGCTGTGACGCGGCAGGCGGCGACCTTGTCTCGGCTCGCACGGCAGCTTCGCCGCTGTGGGGGTCCTCAATTTGTTTTTTTTTTTATTTTTATATAGGGTTTGTGGGTAGGGTTTATAGGGTTTATAGGGTTTTTAGGGTTTAGGGTTTTGGGGGTTTCGAGTTTCGGGTTTTGGGTTTTTTCAGCTTAGGGTTTAGGGTTTAGGGCTTTGGGGTCCTCAATTTGGGGGTTGGAGTTTCGGGTTTTGGGGTTTTTGGCTCAGGCTGGGGGGCTTAGGGTTCAATTTCAGGTGTTGGAATTTGGGTTGAGAGGGGTTCAGGGTTTTCGGCTAGTGTCAACCTCATATGAATAACCCCTCCCCTTTCCCGGCTCACGCAGCGGGGAAAGATTATTGAGGGGGGTCCGAGTACAACGCGCTCTGCGACCCGGAAGGGCTGACAAAAGGGTCCCACGTGTTCGTTTTGGAACCAGGGACCGGATTATTATTGAGTTCCGGGGATCTGGTTTGAGGAGGGATGTATAAAACTTAGGTTAACATCGTTGGTTTTGGGCTTGGGTGTCGCGGGTTCTGGTGTCTGTCGGGCTAAGGGCGCTTAGGGTTCACCCCGTCACCCGTGCTCTAATCGTTGCAGGACCTTAGACCCGAAACTTAGGGCCTTAAAATACCCTACGCCCTGAACCTGGATACATCGCTTGAAGACCCGGCGCTACGCCTCATGAGCTCCCTAGCATTACGAAGCCTTTCACTATGGAAGTAGGGCTTGGGGGTGTAGGATTGATTTGCATTGGGAGCTTTTGAAGCTCTCTTGGGGATGCCTCCCCAGTGGGCAGGAAGCCGCAAGTTCCTGCAAGACCAAAGATCCCTAAACCCCTACACCAGAAGACCCATGATGCCTCAACGGAACCCCTTTACGACTAAAGCACAATAAAACCTAGCATAGTATGGTATAGTATAGTGCAGTATACAGTATGGTAGCCAGTACAGTATATAGCATAGAACAAAGTTAGTACCCTAAACCCAAACCCCGGCTCCCACCGGATCCATTGAGTACCAAGGTGGCTGCCCTCTGTAGGGGCAGGGCGCCCGAGAGCCTTACAGCTTGTTTTCAGTTTCAGCAGCCAGTTGGGTTAGGGCGGTTAGGGGCTTTAGATCCTGAAGGGTTTTGGCATGTTTGGCGTCCCTTCTCAGGTTTGGTAGAGTTTTGCCGGTCTGAGGCGGCCAGGAGGGAGGATGTGTGGTGCACCCGTCGTGCATCTTTAGGTGAGACATGAGCCTAATTGCTAGCATTGTTGATTGGAAGCTGCGTGCCCTTATTGCAGCTGTTTTGTGGGCGAAGTGGATGGGATGATTTGAAAATGATAAGCTGCCGGGCTCGTCATGTGAAGATTGGATTTGTTTTGGGGCGCTCTCAGCCCCCACAGCGCCAGGGGCGCAGGCGCCTGTCTTGACTTTCGATCTGTACTCGGGAGGATCTCATTGTGTGCTTGGGTCTTTTGGGATGTCTGTGTCAGTCATCGGATCATGTTCCTGGCCATCTTCACATTTTGCGCAGTACAGTTCTGCCGGCTAATCGCATCGTAGCATTAAATCATATCCCGTTGCAAAGTTGTGTACTACTACTGCTTCTACCGGATATCTCTTCTTATACCTGTAATTCATACTAGATAATGGGAATTTGTCGGTGAGCCCCAAAGGCCGAACGCCAAAGTCCCCCGCCGCTAAACTCGCAGTGGGAGGTCGGCACCTGGTCCTGGGGAAACGAATCCTTTGGTGCGGCACCTGTCGTCTAGGGGTCTTTTGAGAGCGGATCTTCAAGGATCTTCGTGAGTTTTCCAGGGTTCGAATTCCCTGAACTTCCTAAACCCTAAACCCCCGAACCCTAAACTCTTAAACCCTAAACCCTTCACCCCTGAACCCTAAACCCTAAACTCCTAAAACCCTCATAAGTTAGACTAGAATTCTTACTTCACGCCAGAAGCCAGAATCCATCCTACTTGCCGGCATTTCCCGACTACATCGTTTTAGGGTTTAGGGTCGAGGGTTTTAGGGTTTTGGGGTTTTAGGGTTTTACATCGGGGACGAGACCTCTGCAAAGGCCACCAAGCCATGCCTGGCTCGCCAGCTGCAAAGGCCCTGCGCCCGGAGGGCAGATCACAGCAAATGAGGGAGCTTTGGCAGCCTCAATGGCTATTACAAGTCCCCGGGACGCAGAAGAATCGGCCTGGGGCCAAAATCGTTTAAGCCCGCTTCTGCTCCTTCAACCTGTGCAGTCCTATGTGCATTCGCAGTGAGGGAGCTTTGGGAAGTGGAAGGCTCGGGAAAGGAGCGTAAGCATGCGTAAGCATCTCCTTACAGCCCCCCGACCCCTCCCACCCAAATCCAAAAGAGAGAGCGAGATAGATCGAGTTGATTGAAGGCCGACCAGTGATCCCCTGATCAGCCGCGATGAGCTGTGTTCTTCCGTATGAATAGAGGTGCTTGTAGCACAGGTGCGACATGATTGCATAATACATCGTGCGATATTGGGAACACTGGTCGGGAAGCTGTGATGGTGTCTTGAAGGAGGCTGCGGCCAGCGTGTTCACGGCCGCGACCAGCTGGCAGCCCAGATGCTCCTTAGCTTGGGACTTGTGCTTTCACTGGCGAACGCCCGTCTGGTGTCGCTTACTGTGCTGGACTTGGAACTGTTATGTTCGGTCCTGTGTCATGAACACTTTGGTAGACTTGCCAGTGCAGCAACTGCAGCGATGGTTGGTGGCAGGCAAGACACACCTCGCAGAATTGTTTGGGGCAGCCATGCAAAAGGCTTGCTTTGAGGACAAGTTTCAACTGCCCAGGTCGCGGCAGCTATTTCTTCGACGCAGCACCCACCTACGGTCGAGGCTGCCCCGCAACACACAAATTGGCAAGAGCAGCAGAGTGACTTGCCTTGCCCCACAACGCTTTCGAACTGAAACTGTCCAATGGCGACAATGACCACGACCAGGACAACGACAGCAACCAGACCACCACCACCGCCACCAGAGCACCACAATCACAACACCAACACCAACGACAACAGTAACAATGACGACAGCACGAACAACAGAAGCAGCACCAGCACCAGCAACGGCAACATCAACACCTACAACCAAACCAAATGAAATGAAAACAAAAAGCAACAACCGCAACCGCAACAACATCGTGACACCGACAACCACCACCACAATGACAATGACTATGGCAGCGACAGCGACAGAGCGACAACGACAGAGACACCAACAACAGCAGCCACAGCAACAGCAACAGCAACAGAAGCAACAGCAACATCACCAACAGTAACAACAGAACAACAAGACCTTCACCAACACCAACACCGGCACAAGACAAGTAAGTAATGTTGTGACAGTGTAAGGCATTAGAAAAAGAAGACAGAGACCGTGACTAAGAAGAAGAGGAAGGGGAACAGTAGAAGGAACAAAGGCAAGACCAACACACAAACAACGACAGCGACCACAACAAACGCTACTACTGCAAACACCGCTGCTGCTGGTGCTGCTGCTGCTGCTGCTGATGCTGCTACTACTACTACTACTACTACTACTACTGCTACTACTGCTGCTGCTACTACTACTACTACTACGACGACGACTACTACTACTCTCACTACTACTCTCCGCCCTCCTCCTCCTCCTCCTGCTGCTGCTGCTGCGAAGGTTGACCTGTCTAAAGCACCAAGCCCAGAGGGTGAAGCCTAGGCCATCACACAGGGGCAGTGTAGATATCCATGCTTTGCGAAGCTCTTGACAGGCTTTGCAGAGGAGAGCCTGGAGCTTAAAGCAAGGATCAGCACCGTAAGGGTTTGGGGATTTAGTGTTTTGGGCTGGGTGTTTATGCTCACCTGGGCCCTTCGAGGTGGCAGAAGCTTCAGATAAATCGTTTGGTTTATGTCTATGTGCCTGACAAATGTCGGAGTTGTGAGTCTGAGAGTGCAATCACAGGTTGTATGCGAAGTCCCTGCTGAGGACCATGGACTATCAACATCACCACCATCACCATCGCCATCACCATCATCAGTCGTCATCGTTTCGACATCATCAACATAGTCTTCGACATCATCATCCCTCCTCACCTCCACCTCCACCTCCTCCTCCTCGGCGACGACGACTAGTACTGCGACAACATTCTGCGAGCTCGGGTGCACACAGAGACAGACACATTTCACGGTGACTCTTGTGCAAAGTCCGTTCCTTGAAAACGTCGTTAGCGAGTCCGAAGCCCTTGACCTGAGTTTAGTTGTAGGTTACTAGTTAGCATCTGTGGCCATTCTGCTAAGCATCTGGATGGTGCCCCTGTGGAGAAGCACAAACTTGTTCCCCTGAACGCGCCCCAAAGCCCAAGGCCCACAACATCCTCCAACGCTGCGCCTCACACCCTAAACTCTACAGACCCAAGCCTGCAAGCCAAGCATTCCGAACAACCTCCTTTTGTTGACCCCCAGGCCTTGGTTATCTTGCTTCCTCCACGGGTCAGTTCTCGGTGGTTGCTACGCGGGGCCGGCATGTCCCCGCATGGTCCCAAAACCAGGGCACGAAGTTTCGGTAAGGGACTCTCGTGGTAAAGCCTGCCTAGAAACTCTCAAATCCTACAAGCCCTGCCAAACTCTCTGCCCTTTAACCCTACAAACCCCATCATATGAATCCTAAATGCGTCCTCCTATAGCACACCCCTAAAAAGCAACACTTCTCGACCCCCCTGGAGCCAGGAAGCACTTCCCGCGGAAGGGGCCCAAGGATCTCTCCGCCGCCGTCGTTGCTACGGCCTGGGAGGTCGCTGAATGTTTTGAGTGATGGCCCTCTTAGGGTCTTAGGGCTTCCGGGGGCGGAGTCTCAGTCTCATGGTGTAGCTTTGCGGCTTTCGAGGTTTTAGGGGTCTTAGAGGATCTTCGGGCTCTTGTCTCAAGAGTTTTGAAATTTCCTTTGGCAAAGTAGGGTGGCTTCCAGCCCAGACTTGAGGGTAGTGTTCTCGACAAGGGTCTTCTGCACATGCTAATATCTGTTGGCCCACTTGGCCACTGCACGAAGAAGGCTTCAGCGAGACGTGCGAGGGCATGGCGAGGTAGACTGGTACATGCACTTGCATGAAATGCTTCGGAGTAGTGTCATGGCATACCACATCGCGTTCAGCCTTGAAAGCGCTGACCTGAAGCTCAGCCAAACCCCAACGAGGCCTCGCAAACCTTGCAGTCCATGCCTGCGCCTGACAATCCCGAGATCGTTCGCCAGCCCATTTACCCCAGAAGGTCCTTGCGCACCCGAAGCCGAATCCAGTCCGGTTCCGAAGCGTCACCGACCAAGCCTCCGAACGCTTTCTGCACAGGCCGCCGCACGCCTCCAGCTCGAAGGGCATGGGGCCCAGCGATTCCGTGCTCTCTCTTTCCTTCCTTCTTTGGGGTCTGTGAAAGCGGCTCTGGTCTTCTTCAAGAAAGTGGTTTTGCCACGAACCCACCTTGACTGCATTGCTGTTCATGTGCGACAAAAGAAGACATCTCACATGAAAGACAGGGCCAGATCCACACCAAGTTCACGAATAGATTCAATTTCAGTGTCCGGGGTTGCTTATCTGGCATAACTACTGCTACAAGTATCATTCTATGACTGATTGCTGCTGCTGTTCCTGCTTCTGCTCCTGCTGCACTCCTCTTCGTTGTCCTCCTCCTCCTCCTCATGCCTACTCCTACCCCTTCTACTGCTGCTACTGCTACTGCTGCTGCCACTCCCGCTCCATCTGCTGCAGCTGCTGCTGCTGCTGCTGCTACTGATGCCATTGCTGCTGCTAGTACTGCTACTGTTTTCTCCTAGTACAGCCACGACGGCGACGACGACGACGACTGCTGCAGCGGCTGCTGCTCATGCCACTGCTTCCGTCTAGAAACGAAGGAGCAATAATAATCAATAGTGCTGCTGTCATTATGGATGGTGTTATTGTTAGTCTGACAGTAGTAGTGGTCAGAATTACACATTCGTGGCAACGACAGCTGCCAGCATTTCTTGAAGTCTATGCGTGTTTCCAGCACATGCCCCAGCCCTTTTGCATAACAGACCACATCGCCGAGCCCAACACGCAAGATTCGATGCTTCTGCCTTCCGACATGCTGCAACCTCGAACACCAGGCTTGATGAGAGGTACATCCGAAATTTGTGCTCCTACACCGCATAGACAGCCATCTTCCGGCCTGCACCCTCTCCAAAAGCCACCCCGGGAGCCATTCCAAGGCCAGTGGAGCTCCTGCAGCTGCCAAGAGCCCAGTGGCTTTTGAGCGAGCGGCACAATGAATGCATCGAGGGGACGGGGAGGTCTAAGCCTAAGCGAAGCCGACGCACAGGCCTCGAACTCCCGCAGCCCAAGCCAGCAGCCAGTGGCCCCGTTCTAGTCCCTCTCTATTTCTAACTCTCTGTGGTTAGGTTGTCTGTTTATCAGTGCTCCTCTCTTCAGCCAAGCCTACACGCGCACTGACTCCACCTGTGTCCTAGACCCTCGAGTCCCCAGATCCTACATACCAGAAATCCGATGCCCAACACCCTGCAAGCCCCGCCTCCAAAACCCAAAACCCCCAAAAATGGCCCTCAACGGCCCCCCGGCCCCTAGAGCCCTCGCCCTGAAGCCTGAACTTTACAGCCCCTCATCCCTAAGCCCACTGCCACTAAAGCCTAAACCTATCATCCCCAACTAAGCCCTAAATGCCCTGAACCCTAAACCATCCTAAACCCTAAACCATCCTGAACCCAAAATGCCCTAAACCCTAAGCCCTTAACCATCCTGAATGCCCTAAACCCTAAACCATCCTAAACCCTAAACCCTAAACCATCCTAAACCCTAAACCTTAAACCATCCTAAACCCTAAACCATCCTAAGCCCTAAACCCTTCTAAGCCCTAAACCACCCTAAACCCTAAACCACCCCAAGCCCACCGATCTGAACAGCGTGTGGCTTTCGGGTCCTCCAAGGCATCGGCCGGCCGAGCCTCCCTGCAGCCTCGAGGCTCGGGCTTCGGATGCTTTTGGGGTTAGACTGGGCTCTCGTTAGGGGATTTAATTTAAGTTACCATAATAGGGATCTCATAGTGACTAATATGGTTTCCTTATTGTGGTAACTTACATTACATTCCTTAACAAGAACCCAGCAACGTCTCGCTGGCGTGCCATGTGACCGCACACAAGAATCGACGGGGATGAAGCCCAAAGTGAGCCAGGCCTACCTTCGGGCCATCGGATGCGGTGAACCTGTGACTCTAAGCCTATATATAGGGGGCAAGAAAATAAGAAACATCTGAAGCAGAGCTTAAGCGAGCCATTTTGCCAGTGATCCGAGGTTTACGACGGTTAGCACCCCCTTCAGGCCCTTGAGGCCTTCCAGCCGTGCACAATAACGTGAGTCAAGAAGAGAGCTGGAAAGAGGCGGGAAGCTTCTCCAGCGCCGAAAAAATTCACTACAGGTACGCCTATCAGCGTACAAAAAAAGACATCCGCTAAGTCAGAGACGGAAACATATCTCGCGGTAACGGTCGAGCCGTTGTCGCTGTTCCTTCGCGTCACAGTCACAGGTGTCCTCCGACGAGCCACTCAAGTCCCACCTGAGCGCAAAGCTGGAAAGGAATCCTCCTCCACAGCAGCAAAACGCGGAGCCGGTGTGCTCTGAGGCATCGGCACCGTGTGCAGGGTTGCGGTTCCTTGGAGCCAAGCCCAACAAAGCACTGCCAAGACCCTGCACCCGAACAGGCCCCAAACCCACAACGACAAACTTTCCCCCCAAAACCCCCAAAAAATCCCGAAACCTCAAAAAAGTCCCGAAACCCCACAAAATACCAAAACCCCTAAAAATCCCAAAACCCCGAAGCCCCCTGAGGCTCCGGCTGCCAGCTCCCACAGCCCGGGATCTCGGGCGGCGGCGCCGGCTCCTACCCTGATAAACTCGGGGAGGCGTTTTTAGGGGTTTTAGGGGTTTTAGGGCTTAGGGGTTTAGGGTTTAGGGCTTTAGGGCTTTAGGGTTTCAGGGTTTTAGGCCTTTTAGGGTTTCGGGTTTCAGGGTTTTAGGGTTTAGGGTTTTGGGTTTATTGGATGGAGGATGTGGGGGGTTTCGAATTGAGGTCTCAAGGTTGCTGCCCAGCGTTCTGCAACTTCTTTCAGCTCCTTTTTTTTCAGTCTGCCAGCAGGTAGTAGGGGTTTTGAGGCTCAGGGTTAGTCTGTTAGTTTTTTTTAGGGTTCTGGGGCCGGTGGCTTTACCCAGACACTATTTGCAGTGCTTGTCGCTTTCAAGATTCGTGGCTGTCGGACATTCCCCACAGCGGAAGAAAGCAAGAAGATTACAGTATACCCATGAGCAATCGTATTCAAACAGCACCAGGCGCTGCTCCAAGTATAAAGGCCTACATGTCGGTTTTCTGTGTGCAGGCCAGCGGGCTCTTGGTCCCTCAATCGTGGGTTCTTTGGGGGTAGGGGAGGGTCTAGGTAAAGCCTACACCCCAAACTCGGAAGACTTATTCAAACCCTCAGTTAACGAATTCCCCTGCAGACGGGTCTCGCTAAACTTTCGTGCTGGCGCTGTCACCTGCAAGCATGCAGGGTATTCCGTTGCTATAGGACCATGCTCTAGTTGCCGGAAGGGTCCTTGTCAAGCCTAAATTCGGGTGAGTTTAGGCTAAGGAGGGCTTCTGATTCTAAGGCCTGCGGAAGGTAGGCTCTAGTGCTTTGAGGTATTCGGTATGCCACACCCCTTATGCTTAAGTGGCCATATGCACGCATCAAAGCTCTACCCATACGGGCGTGCAACAACTTGAAGGACAGGATGCGATGTCCCTTCTTTTGTGTTGATCCGTTCTGGTACTCATTTTCGTCTTTCTCTCTGCGACCACGGGAGGAGGAGAGTACCGGTCCACAGTTCAGAGCAAGACGGGCAGTGAAGGAGCACAAAGAACGATCACGGGCAAGACGAGACCAACTCTTGCCCTCGTGGCTGATTTTCCTGCTGTTCGTTTTGGCAGTTCGATGTCTCTGGGAGAAAACTGCAGAACTCAGTGGAACGGTAATGCCAGCCATCATTTGATTAATGGAGGCCCTCTTCTACCGGGGCAGACGATGCCAGCAATACATAACAGCATCATAACTTTTGTGAATATCACTAACACGACTCACATTGACTCATACTGCATTGCCCCTATAACCCTAGACCCCTAAACCCTCCAACCCTACGCCCCGTACCTCTAAACCCCTACGCCCCTAAACCCTGAACCCTGGAAACCCTGAGCCCTAAACCCAAAACGCTTCAACCCTGAAACCTAAAACCCTAAACCCTCAAACCCTCAAACCCTAAAACCCTAAACCGCCCTGAAACCCCCTTAAATGTCTTTAGGGAGCTGCTCTCTGAGGCCTGGCTACTTGGGCTCGGAGGGCTCTTTGGCGATTCCTCACCTCACGGTTGCGTTCGTTCGCAGGACCCGGGTGTTGGGTTTAGGCCGTAGAGTTTCGGGGCTTGGGGGGATAATAGTTTTGGTTACAGCTGGGGATTTTTAAGCGGGTCCTTTGGGTTTGGAGGGCTCAGGGCGACTGAAGGCTTCGTTTCGGCTGTGCCGACGCTGGACATGTAGCATGCTGGGACCAGAGCCGCATGAGGTATCTTCAACCTCCTCGTTGGCGCAATCTGCGCCAACATCAACGTCAGCTTCCCCGCCGGAGGTTAATGCATCTCCTCGGCCACTGGCTCTCTGGCAGATCTTCGCCACTTCTCCAATCCAGCATGTTCAGACTCTGCCAGCAAACGGTGACACCGGTGACACGGGGCTTAAGCTGCCGGCCAGCAGACTGAAGCTTCGCCAAAATGGCTTTCGACGTCCAGTGGCTCACCTCGGCATGCAAACGACAGGATCCGAACGCAGGCCCTCTCTCTCTCTCTCTCTGTGTCTCTTCTTCTTGCTCCATCGGGCATAGGGGATCTCTCTTAATTCCCCCGGACACCAAGGCCCCCGCCCATGTGCCATGAGGCGTTGGGAGGATTGTGAAGCTCAGGTTGCGACGGTGGTGTCTCTGTGTCTCTGTCTCTCTCTCGCTCTCTCTCTGTCTGTCTCTCTAGCTAGACAAATAGATAGATAAGCAGGTAGGTAGATAGATTAGATAGATTAGATAGATTAGATAGTTAAATGGGTAGATAAATAGATAGATACTAGTGGATAGGTTCAGAACCATACATTAACCACAGGACTCGCAAACCAGGCCAGCGGTCTATACATTACGCCTCAAGCCACGAAACCTCAGCCTCCCTGTATAAACCTCGCCCAAGAAGATCGACAAAAAGACTCTGCCAATGTTGGATCGAATAATTAGCAGCACTCTCTCCTCATACTTCTCATAGTCCCCACGTAACAAACGTACCGGACGATCACCCCCGCCCCCCCCTCCACACAAAAATAACAAAAAACTAGGCTGGATCCCAAATTCCCAGAAAGGCACTGAACCCGACGAGTAAGAGCCCCCCGTCCCTGTACCTCTTGAGTTCCCCACTCCGTCCTTCCGACAGCGGCGCTCCTGGGATCTTCGGGAGTTACTGAGTTTGAGCGATTTGGGGATAGGAGGTTTGGGTTTAGGGGTGTAAGGGTTTCAAGGAAATCAGGATAATTGGAGGCTCGGCCCCTGTACCAACACTTTGTGTTCAGGGCCCAGTTTCTGATGGCCGAGGGTTCCGGCAGTGTGGGAAAACCCGTGTCCCGTAGGGTTCCGGACGTGGGGTGACCGAAGGTCCCACAACTCTGGATTTCTAGAATTGTGAGCTCTAATGCCGAGGAGGCTGCGGGACCTCAGCGCTTACATATGTTCAGGGTATGTTTAAGGCTGATTCTACTCAGCATCCTACTGAGAAGGTGGATGTGTGTGTGTGTGCATAAGTGACAGAAGCGAGGCAGCTGGCGGCCTGTGGCAGATCAGCAGGGTCTCCCTTTCTCGAAATACTTGCAGCTGGCGGAGTCTCTCGTACGTCGCTTAGCCTGGTATATTACAGTCCGTTATAGTATACTTAGTATGGTATTTTATAGTTTGCTATAGTATATACTATCGTATAGTATTAGTATATTATGAGCAGTATAATATATAGCAAGTCATTTGACATCTGCGTGTGACCGAATTCACGACTGCCGGAGCCGGGGCCAAAGCTCGTCCAAGGCACGGTCTCAAAGCGGCTTTGGCTGGGCTGGGGAAACATTGCCGCTTCCGGGTTTAGGGTTTCGGGCCCCACATCTCCGTTACCTTGACCAAGCTGCGAGAAGTTTAAGGCTGTGCGGTCTGGCTGAGAGGCCAGCTTCAGCTGCGACTCTGGGATCACTTATTTCGAGCATCATGTGATTGCAGCTTGCCTGAAGCTTCCTGTGTGGCCACCAGCACGGTGAAACATAGTGAAACAACAGCAACGGGCGAGGGGTAAGATTCTGTTTTGCAAAACTCACCCTTCTCGCCGTCTGGCTATCGGGGCCAGCGCCAGAAGGTCCAGCAACTGCTAGAGCAACCGTTGTCCCGCTTGTTATTAGTGGAATCATACACGAACGCCTTCGCGTCGAAGAGCTCATTACGGCATCCTAGCGGAGGATCTGGATGTCGAAGAGTACAATGTCATTGTACTCGTCGTCGTCCAAATCCTCCGCTGGGATGCCGTTACCTTTCGAGGTGTTGTTTGCCACCCAGTAAACATTGTCTTTCCATGCTTGCCCGATTTCAATACGGCTCGCCAGCCCCATGTGAGTCCGAAATATGGGAGTCAGGATGTACAGGAGCGCGACTGCCAACGAGCAAGACCCCGATTTCCGCTTTCCAGAGACCTTTCTCAGTCAAGAGCAAGGCCAGGTAGCTGCCGGAGGCCTGGGCTGTTCGTGGAGGGTCCTTAACAACCATAGCCTATGAGTCCAGTCCTGCACCAGATACACCGTGCTAAACTGAAACGTTTTCTTTGGAGACCAACCAAGAAACACGTCAATCAGGCACAGGGCAAACAACATGAGTACAATCTCTCTATGATTAAGCAGCCCAGCAGGTTATTCGCCCATTTGCTTGAAATGGTCGTAGCGCCGAATCCGGCGGGGTGCGACTTTTGTGGGTCGATGCCTGCTTCGAGATCCTCGCCGCTTTGCAGAAAGTTTCTCTTGTTCTGGACCTGTCTCGCGTCGGAATAGCCAATGTACGCCATAAGTCCTAGGGCCATGGTGTGAAGAGCCAGTTCCACCGCGATGAAGGGACCCTGTCCCAACGACTTGATGCTGCAAAGCATCGGCATGGCTGCGAATGCCACAATTGAAAAGCCCAGTGTGTGCGGTAAGATGGGTGTCAAACCGTTGCCACAGACAAGGTACTCCCCTTCCTCCGCATTGCTCAGGCATGGCGGAGAGGGGTGGGTGGATTCCTCTTCACTCTCCTGCGAGGTTGGGGAGGTGGACGATTCTTTGAGGTACCGGCGAACCAGCTCGCCATGTCGGAGGAAGCGACATACACGACTATAGCACGATATATGAGCTCTGCAAGAGCTCGAGCCAAGCGGCTACAAGCACGCTCTCTCCCTCTCTCTGCTTCCAGTGGCTTCACGGCCAACCGCACACCCTGACTCTCCATGATTGACACATACCGGAGAGACTTTCTTGCTAATTTGCTAACCTGCGTTATGGTGCTCAGGCCCGGGCGCACTCTCGGCTTCTGGAGGGTACCGGTCCTGCCGGCGTTTTGTGCAGCAGGACATGGAAGTCGGACTTTTCCGAAGGGCGACTAAACGAAGAAGTGTGAAGGTCCGGCTGTCTGCCAAACTGTTTGGGGGCTTAGGTCTACCATGGTCTACCAATCAGGTTCAACCTCGTCAACGTTACTCCGCTATTCAATTCACTATTCTAACACAGGCTATTGCCTATATTGGCTGCCTGGCTGGATGATGCTGTCGATGGCGACGGGGATCCCGCTGCTGCTCCAGAACATGTGCCTTGGAAGGAGCATCTGCAGAAACTACGGCCAGTCACTATAGGAGTATATCGACATGTCGAGAGGAAATGCTGCTGGCAGCAGTGCGTTAAGGGCGAATTTGGAAGAGAATTGCTGTTAAAAGAGCCACACCTCAAAAGGCAAGGAGCCACGAGCCTGCAGTTCAAGCATGCGCCAGCAACGTTGGAGTCGGCACCGGTACGCCTTCCCGACATTTCCGCACTGAGGGGCCCGCATTGGAGACGCTCCTCCACTGCCCAAGGAGCCAGACCTCGATCTTCCGTTTTTTATTTAATAATAAAGCCGCTACCGGCACGGCAACAGCTGCGAATCAAGGCAGATCATCTCCGGTGCCTTCTTTCCACCTTCATGTTCACGAAGGCCTCAGAACCATCCGAGGAGGAGCTCTCCCATACCTGAGAGGCCGCCGTCGACGAAGGTGAAACAAAATGCAATCATGCAGATGTAGCTGATGCAACTATCATGCCTCACTAATCACTAATGCAGCCTTGATACTACACAGTCAGTTCCAGCATGCTTGTTCACAATCATAGCCAAATTCATCGTGAGCAGCTAGGCTGGCATCAGCATCGACATCATCTAGGCTAAAATCAACAGTGCCAGCATCATCATCATCATCATCATCATACATCATCATCATTCATCAGCATCATCATCATCATCAGCAGCAACGGTCCGACTACAACTCCGACTCGACCCGACTACGACTATCTAACTGCGACTGCAACTTCGAAGTCCAGGGCTACGACTATGACAACTGCTGCTGCTGCTGCTGCTACTACGACGACTACGACGATGACGACGACTACTACTACCATTATTTTTATTAGCGTTGCCATTGTTGCTGATGCTGCTGCTGCTACCCCTATTCCTACTGACCTACTGATCTCCTGCTGCTGCTCCCGCTGCTGCTGCTGCTGCGCTCCCACGACCACTGGAACCCATTGCTCTTCTTTCTAAGTGACCCTGAATCTAATTTTCTCGGGGAGAGTCAGAACTTTTCCAGGTGCCCAGGCCAGGTGGTTGACGTTCCGGCATGGAGCCTGAAGGGCGCGGTGCCGTGCAGGGTGCAGCGAAATCAAGGCCGGACTGACAAAAAGAAGCCTTTGTCCCTTGTCTAAGAGCCGAGGTCGACAAAGACGGCAACCGCATGACATGCAGGGGAGAACAGTGGCAAGCAAAACTAACGAAAGACTGCGATATTTGCTCGGGCTTGCTCGAAATACATGGCATGACGCGTGCGTTGAACTTCAATTCAGGGTGCTGTCTGGCTTGCTGTAGATGTGGTGATGAGGGCGGGAGCTGATCTGGGTAGATGACGGCGCGGAAGTGATACGAGCCGGGCGTTACGCCCACGCATACGTGTGAATATGCAAATACAACAAGCGGTGATGCGCTTGCGGGAACTAGCATTGCCTGTGCTTTGCAAGGACGATTCGGGCAGGGCATTTCCAGCAACAAGCTCCGGAGTTGTTTAACATGCCGATCTCGATGGGCTGCTTAACAAAACGTGCGACGAAGGGTAAGCGATCTTACACATCAAAATGCGGTGGACATGGATATCTCTGAGCACAGGCTTTTCTGCACACAAGGGTCTCAAGGCTTCGTACTTCAGGCCATGAGCTGGTTGTGGAGGGTTTTACTCATCGAGTTTGACACGGGGATTTCGATCCAGAGAAGGTTTGACAAATGATATCGCAGCAGTTGAAATGGACTTCATGTGGGGAGGCAGCATGTCATGACCCGCGGCTGTAGGGTCCTGACTCCACGATCTCAATTGGGCACTTCTTGGAGGGGCAGGAGGAGAAGCGCGGAGCGTTGGTGTGGCCAGTGTTGCGGCAAAATCTGCACAACGCCGGCACGAGCCTCGTCGACAACCGAGTCGACGTTGCTGCTGAAGGGCATCAAAACCTGAAGCTTCCTGCACGAAGGATCGGCTTACAATCAGGTTTAGCACCAGGGCTATAATATATCATAGTATATTACAGTATATTATCGTATATTACAGTATATTATATTATACTACTGTAAGGGTTACGAGGAGGCAAAACAAAAGGGCTGCAAGGCGGTTACAGGGAGGGTTCTACTACATCACATGATGCGGGTTTCTGCAAATTCGCCTCCCTTGTTTAGGATCCTTATAGTACGCATCTGCTATGCCAGCCATGTAAGGCTTTATATTCGGGACCGTCATCTTCTCAATCTCCCACATGCTAAGCCCTGTCCTCCCAGACAGCAGATATCGCACATGCCAGTCCGTCTGTGCATCTGAGGGCCCTGTTAACGGATGATCCCAGCAATGCTTTAAACCATCTCGTTGCGGGGTAGTGCAACCCGAAACCCTAAACCCCAAGCATAGCTAAAAGACCTGAAGACCTTGAAGGATGCCTGCGATCGAGCCGAACCCAATCTGCAAATGGATGCAAATCATTTAGACATACACATGTGCGCTTCACCTACAGTGCTTCTGAAGCCGAGGAGGCAGGACCGAGCGACCGGATCTGCAAAAACAACAACAATGCAAGCCGGCGTGCTCCCAGAGCCACTGGCCATTGAGATCTGAGTTTCGAGGCATTGTGCTGACATTCTCAAAAGCATGGTAGGAGCCTAGAGGCCCTGCCAGCAGTTCCGAGGTAACAGAACGAAAGGCTACAAAACGCATCGAGCCGCGATAGCTTCCAAGTTTTCAGGAAGGCTACGGACTCCCCGGCTACCTGTAAACATGCTCCCAAGAGGCATGATCAGATCCTCGCAGGACTCCCGAGCCGGGCCCATGGATCCGTGGAAAAATGCTACAGCAAAGCTGAAGCACGAATCGACAAAGCGGCTTGGGGGAAGGACCCCGCGAACCCGAAGCACTTTTTCACATCCAACTTGACCTACTAATTACTGGTCTCCCAAGCCCTTCCCACCGGAGCGGAATCGAAATCTCGGGATACTATGATGTTGGATGACTTTCTCTTGCTCTTCTGGGCGGTCTCATGGTGCGTTGTCAGGTCATGAAGGCCGTATCAGTTGTGCTTCGTCTTCTCAAGGCATAAATGCTTGAACTATCAGGCTAGAAGTACATGGGCTGTCCTTACTTTCCAAGTACACTAAGGGGGCCCTATCACAAGCGTACCTTTTCTGACTTTCGACTACCATGGAACCCTACAGAACGGTGTTCCTAACCAGTCTCGTAGATAAATACAAACAGAAGACTAAGATGCTACCGGTCTTTCTTCAGACCTCTATGGTACACCCAATTATTGATCAGCCTTGGGCTGATTGCGGCGGTGCATCGTCTTCGCACGAGGCTTACGGAAGACCGCGCCTGAGCAGCAAGAAACCATCACCGGCCTGCTTACGCATGTTTGTGCTGTACGCACATACACACCAACTAAGGCCCAAAGTATACAAACACGTACACATGCAGGTCCATGATGTATGTGTGTGTATACACACTCACTCACTGAGTGGTTGCTATTCTATGTATATACCTACGTACTTGTTCATTTACAAAGGTAACCCTACCGCACACAAACCTAGCAGAACGCTGGAAATACGGTGTTTGGATGCACAATGCACATGCCGTACACACACAGCAGCAGTGGTGCCGGGGATCTACCCCTCCATAGAAGAAGTGCACTCG